>PVKZ01002539.1:0-214363 GCA_004027375.1 Macroglossus sobrinus | reverse complement strand
TCCCTCTCCCCCCCCCACTCTCTCCTCTCTCTCTTCTCTCTCCTCCTCCCCGCTCTCCTCTCTCTTTCTTTCTTCATGAATATGCAAAGAAGCGGAGAGTGGCGGCTAGGCGCCCAGCTTCTGCGCCCCGCGGGTGCGGGTGTTCCCAGTCCGTTTGCCCTCCTGCCCCGGCAACGTGTCTGTGCCGCCGTGTTTCCCGCCCTTCTGAGGGCTAGCTCCGCGCCGAGTTCGCAGCGCCGAAAGGAACCTGGGGCGCGGGGCTGCACGAGGACTCCGACGGTGACTTTCGCTTAGGCAACTGGTAGGTCGAGGGCAGCTTGCCGCGGGGACTTCCCGAGGAAGCGCCTGCCCGCGGAGGTGAGGCGGCGGCGGGGAGGCCCTCGTGGTCCGTGAGGGGCCTGGATTAGAGGCCGAGGGACCTTGGGGTTAATTGGGCCACGGCCCGGGCGACGGGTCCCAGAGAGGCCTGAGACCAGCACCCGGCGGCGCGGGGGAAGGAAGACTATAGATAGTCTGGAGGGTCGGGTCAACGCTGACGCATCGGATGGATTTAGAACTTCAGAAGACAGAGGTTTCTGTGCTTGAGGGCAGCTCTTCTTCTTCCCTATGAATGGATCTAACTTTACATTGCTTTTAACATTAATTTGTAATTATGCAAATAAAACATGAATATGTTCTCTTCCCTACATTACCCCTAATCCATGTCCCTTCTGCAACTGCAGTGAGCAGTGGGTGTAAATCTCCTCAGATCCTTTCCCATGTGTTTAGGTACATACTTAGTACTTAACCTGTGAAAGTTTTCGAAGGTTCGTGGGATCCCTTGAACCTCTACTATAGAGTTTCTAAGAGAGTAGATGAAGAAATCTGTTTTTATTTCGTTTCTGCAAGTAAAGGAAAAAAAGATTCAGGTTAGTAAAACCATGAGTTTATAACAATGACTAAACCCAAAATTTGGGTTGTAATATTCGTTTAGTGTAGGGTTTCTCAATCTCAGCAGTAGTACCCCTTCACTCCCCAAATCATGACAACCTAAATTGTCTCCAGACATTGTCCACATGTCCCTTGGGGGGCAAAATTGCCCTTTGTTAAGAACTACTGCTTTAACCTATACTTTCCAGAAGGAACTGCTCTTTAAGCTCCAATCAGCAGATGGTTTGTTTTGGAAGGAAAAATGTACAATGTGGTAGAAATTGATCATTGTTTAGAAATTCCCAAATAACTAGTTGTTAAAGTTTTGCCAAACCCTGTAAAATGTGAAACAGATGAAAATAGAGGGAGAAAATATCTTCTTTGAGATGACTTTCATTGCCTGAAGTTGACCTTTCTCTATTTAGACACATGTTTTATTTTACTCTATGTACCTGAAACAGTTGTCACACCTGATTAATCAGTCTCTAGTTAGACCCTTGTTTTGGGGAGCTAAATACCATTTTTCCTTCTCAGTTAAAAGAAATTCAGGTTTCCTCTTTCTTCTTCTTCATCATTTTATGTAGGCAACATCTGGTTAATAGAATCTTATGGAGTCATGCTGTCATCTTGTAGAATCTTGGAGTTTATTCTGAGGCATCTGACAGCACACTGTATGACAGGAAGTAGAGATACCTTTGGTCTGACTGATTGAAACTTTCCCCCATCAAGTTCAGTTTAACCTTGGAAATCTCTGAAAGGTGATTTACTAGAGGGTTATCAAAATGGACATATTGAATATAAAATGTATTTCCAGGAGGACATCTCTAGACGTGTCTCTCCCTTCAGTGTATACAGTGATGACACTGAATACAGAGAAAAAAGATTGGGATGAAGGGAGCAGCCAAGGAGGAAGGGTGGGTTTTTAAATTTTATCCTATTTGCATTCAACTTTTATTAAAACTCTTTAAATCATCATAATTTCCAGTCATCATAAAGCTGACATGCCTATATTTATTCATTCATCGAGCATTTATTTTGTACCTATGATTTATAAAGCATTCTGGCATTGGGGAACTAGAGAGATAATGACTTGGTCCCTGAGCTATGGAAGTTTAGCAAGAGAGGGAGACCTGTAAACACATTACTCACATAGACAATAGTTTGCAAGTATTAACAGAGGCATAAATTATATGATAAAGTATAGAAAAGGAAGCTATGTATTCTGAATAGGGAATCAAGACAGCTTCACAAAGGAGCTGATATTTTAGGAAGACAGCACATGCTTATAATTTCCTTTGCTTGTTCTTTGGCAGTGATTAGACTCCTTCAATCCATTAAAAGCAGACATTTGCCCACCACTTTAGAACTAGGAATGAAAATAAGGTATAAAACTCTTTTTTTCTACTCCTCGCAGCAACATGCTTCTGAAAGCTAAATGTTGCCTTTGCAATCCCAAATAAGTCACTCATGGTTAAGAGGAGAGCTGAAAAGAGAGAAACCCCTTTCATCTTTGTCTTCTTCCTCACTAAGTTTAGGTCAAATATGGCTCTCTCATGCCAGCTGCATTATTTCAAGACTTCTTATTTCACATTAGAGTATTATTTTATCCTGGTTTCCATTGGAGCATGCCATGTGATTTTTTTTTTTTTTTTTTTGTCAGGGGTGTTTATAAATGTTTTTGTGAATGTGGCTCTAGAGTCCTAGAATTTTAATGAGAAGGAAGGAGAGACTAAATGACTTAGAGAACTGAATTATGAATGAAGCCTCAGTGTATAAAGTGCTATACTGTCTAACTCATTTAGGATGTTTTTTAGAGAGAAAGGCAAAGATAAAGGATTGCCAGCTTGGCTTTAGCTTCTGAATTTGATCCATTCTTTGGCAGCCAAAGAGAAGCTATCAATGTGATATAAGCCCTCACTGTAAGGTCTAAATATGAGCTCTTACTGCTTCTGCCTACACACTGTCAACCTACAAAACATAATTCCATGTGTGGGTGGCAATTTCTTATGGCATTCATGCCCACTCCAGAGCTACATATCAATTTTTGCATTCTTCAAATTAATCTTTTCTTATTGGCAGAAAAATCTCCATGTGAGTTGTGTGTTTCTGGAGAAAGCCTAGGGTTTAATGAGTTGGAACAGGAACTGACAGAGGCTGTAAGTGACAGGCTTCTGCCTACATGAGTGCCCTAAGAAATGATGTCAAGGAAGATATTGAATTCTCAAACATTATAGAAATGTTCTATTTGGCTACTTCTTTCCGTTTTCTGATGACTATGAAGTTTTAGTGACATGTAAAATTATGTTATTCCTCTTAATGTTTATCATTTAATAGAAAAAGTTTCAAATGAAATAGATTTTAAACTGACTTTCCATGATTGTCACTTGGTACATCTGCACAGAGATCTGAAATGAAGTGATGTTCGAAATTTACCACACTACTGACAGCCCATATTTTGAGGTCCTTTGTTTCTTATACATTTTGATGCTTGGAAAAAGGACAGTTACCAAAAAATGGTTTAGAATTTCTCTGAGGCAATAATGCTGCCTCAACTCCAAAAAGGGCTTTTTCTTCCTTAGTTTATACTAAACTAATGATAAATTGAATGTATAAATACTAATTACGTCTAATTGAGAAGGTCCCTAATTTAAGATTCAGAATACTTATGATCTTAGCATGATCTGAATACAATAACAAAACATCTGAGGTAGGCTTATCTAACATCTCTTCTCATTAAACAAACAAACAAACAAACAAACAAATACCGATTCCCTTCTACCCAAAGATTAAACTGGAAAGGAAGTAAAATATCACAGGAAAATTACCTACAAAGTTTTAAGAATGGAAGGAAGAAAGAATTTCAAGAAGGCATCATTTAGAGGTTTACTGTAACTTACACCTAAGAAAAAAGCCTTATTAAATATTCTAAGTAACATTATCACTGTGTTCTTGGAGTTCTTACTGACATTGATCTTCATTGAAGAAACCAACTTGTATCTTATTTGAAGATGTCTATTTAAGGCTATCCTTGTGGATTAGAATTAAAAAGGGACAAACCTTTATTTTTCTATCATATACCAGGCAGATGGGCTAATAATAATAATAATAATTATGTTTTAATCATGCTTTTCCATATTTGTTCTTAAATGATCAACATAAGCACCCTCAGAGACAGATAAAGCACAAATTACTTACGCCTTTCCACAAATGAGGAGACCTAAAAGTTTATGGAACTTCCCAGAGTACATATCTAGTGTATGGCAAAACCAGGAGCTAATCAGGTTCTGTAATCTAGGTTTAATGCTCTAAGTTCTATATTTTACAACACGAACATAAACAATTTATTAAGAAAACAGGCTTTGTAGGTCAGAATTGCTGTTTTCAAGCTACAATACATAACAAGCAGCACCAGAGTGGTAGCCACAACTAGGGTAAGAGTGAGTGCTGATAAAGGCAACAAAGAATAATGACATTTCCAGTCTTTCCATTTATAAAGATCCATTTAAAATATTATTTCGTTGTTCCTCCAACAGTCTTATGAAAAAATTATGATTATTCCTATTTTAAAACAGCTAGGAAATGGAATTGTTGAAAGCTAAAAATACGTATCTAAATTCACACAGCTGGTAAGTGGTAAGTTGTAGACTCAAACCCAGGTCAACTTATTAAAAATCTTGTATTCTTTTCACTAAACTTGATCTGGAGATTTATTTTGTATGTTGGTGCACCACATTTGCCTGTTTCTTTATATGTCTTGTTATTTTTTTGCTTGGAGTTGGGCATTTAATAAAACAACCACTTTTCTCAGTCTTTATTGACTGGCCTCATACAGGGGAAGAAGACCTTTACCAGTTAGCTCAGGTAAAGATTCTGGAAACTTCTTACACCTTTTCTGGGATGCATCTTCTCCAAGCTTATACATGTTATTTCCCAGTTAGAGAGATTTGCCTGTTTCTTTCTCAGGAATTTGTAATTTCTTGGTCCTTCTGGTGTCTGTCCATGGTACCACAGGTTCTGCAACAACCCACTGAGTTCTCCTTTGTTTTCAGTGGCCTTCAGGCATCCAAATTATGCCAGATCCTCATCAGCACTCCAAATCAGGCAAGAAAGAAACCAGTCTCTTGGGTAGCAAAGCCCCTCCTCCCAACCCTCCCGAAAAAAAAAAAAAAAAAGAAAGAAAAGGAAAAAGAAAACCCAGAACATTAGGCATACCTCCTCCTAAGGGAGAAGCTGCAAGCTGGACATTTTCTCCTGATCACACTGAGTTGTGCTGGCTTAGAGTTAGGGCTATTGTGGTGAAATGAAACAGCTTTTTCTTACCCATTTCACTATAACTGTTTTTGGCTTTGTGTTTGCCTGGGGTACTACAACTTCTTAACTGGTGTCTGAAGTTCTCATAAAGGCTTTTTGGACCATAAATTGTTGTTGAATCAGTGTCTCTGTGAGGGAACAAGATCTAGAGTTTCCTTTTCCCTCATCTTGCTAACATCACTCCAAATTCTTAACATTTTTGAGTTGCTGGATATTTGATAATTTGATGAAATCTATGAAACTTCTTCCTAGAAAAATAGACATACAAAATAAATTTTGGGAGTCTTGTATGCCCTTATAAATCCTATAGACCTTGGTTTAAAAATTTTGGTATAGTCTGTGATATAGGATGTTAACTCATCAGGATTGGGTTACTCAAACTCTGTACATTTCAAAAAAGGAACTAGTCCTTGATCAGCTCCTGAATATAACTTCTGAGCCTTTAGAATATCCTTCCTGAGAAGAATGTTTTTATATTCCTGAGGCTTTGTGCCACATTGTGTCAGTTTGACCAGATAGGTTATGCTAACAATCTGATTTATGATGAACACTTATTTTTATACACGAGACCCCTGGGGCACACAGTATGAATTTGACCTGTGTGGAGCTGAAGACTGATATGTAAGGTCAGATATACAGAGTCTGTGACTGACCCCCAATAAAAATCCTGGAAACCGAGGGTCAGGTGAGTTACTCTAATTGGCAACACTTTGCATATGTTGTCTCCCATCACTGCTAGGAGAATTAAACACTGTGAGACTGACAGAGGACAATTGGAAGCCTGTCCCTGGTTTCTTCTGGACTTTGTTCTATGTGGCTTTCCTTTGTTGGTTCCAATCTGCATCTTTTCTCTATAATAAAATATAATCATGACTATAACAGCTTTTTCCACTACTTATGGGCCCTTCTAATGAATTATTGAAACTAAGGATGGTCTTGGGGATCATTCATATTGAGCTAGCTAATCTACTATACCCACTGCTGCAATTAGGCTACATGTCTCTCAGGATCAAGCATAAGTTAATTTCAATGAACATTTAATGAATGCCTTTATTTGCTAAAAGCTAGGAAAGCACCAAAATCTCAGAGCTAAATAAGATCATGCCATGGGCTACAGACTTGGAGTAGGCCTCTTCAGCCTTCTAAATCTAAGTGGTAGAAATCATATATACAGGAGATATTCTTTTCTTTCTTATTGTTTCCAATTTACTTCACCCAAAGCATCATTCTATATCTTATTCTTCTGCATTCTATATCAGGCTATGCTTACAGGGAATACTTTGTTTGCAAAGTGATTCCTTTTTTGTATTAATTTTTGAAATTTATTTTTAAAAGATTTATTAAAGTATAATTTATATACAATAAAATTTACTCTTTATAAGTTTACAATTGTGAGTTTTGACAAATGTATATCACCATATCAAGATATAAAACATTCCTATCATGCTGAAAAGATTCCCCATGCTCCTTTTTGGTCAAGTCCCTTCTCCTCACCCTCACCATTCCAATCACTGGTAACCACTGATCTGTTTTTCATTCCTATATTTTGCCTTTTCCAGAACATCATATAAGTGGAATCATATGATATGTATTCTTTTGTGTCTGCTTTTTTTAACCTATCATAGTGTTTGCAATTCACCCATATTGATTTGTATAGCAGTAGTTTGTTCCTTTTTATTGTCTAGTAATATTCCATTGTATGGATGTACTCCAATTTGTTTATCCATTCACAAGTCATTTACACCATGTAATCTCCACCCAGTTTAAGATATAGGCCATTCCCATCACACTGGAAAGACTCCAGGGTTCTTTCCTGTTTGGAGCTATAATGAATTAAGCTGCTATGACTAGTCACATTCAGGTGTTGGTGTGGACATGTTTTTTTTCTCTTGGGTAAACATCTAAAAGCCAGTACTGTGTCATATAGTAAGAATATAATAACTTGTCTAATGTTTTTTCAAATGGCTTTGCCATTTTCATTTGATTTACATTAAAGATGCTACTGTAATTATATAGGGGAGTTATGGGACAACTGGATATGTCTGTGTAAAAATGAAGTCTGACCCTTAACTCAAACTAAATACAAAAAGTTGATTTTTAAATGTACCATAGGCCTAAATTCAAAAGCTAAAACATTCAAACTTCTAATTAACAACATAAGATAATATTTCTTAATATTGCCATAAAGATTCCTTAATCAGATCACAAAATGCACTAAATCAAAAGAAAAAATTGATAAATTAAACTTAATTAAAATTAAGCACATCTGAACACAAAGATATTAAGAATTCTATACATAGAATATACAAAGAACTTATACAAATCAATAAAAGATATTCAGTTTTAAAATGAGCAAAATACCTGAATAAGTATTTCAGGAAAGAAGATATCCAAATGGCCAATAAACATATTAAAGGTACTTAGAATAATATCAAAGAAATGCAGATTGAAACCATAATGACACATTCAGCAGAATGGCTAAAAAAAATTTTTAACTGTCATTATCAAGGATAATGTGGATGTGGAGTAACTGGAACTCTCATACATTATTATTTGGCAGTTTCTTATAAAGCCAAATATATACCTGTGGGACCTACCTAGGCATATGCTCAAGAAAAAGTAGTTTATATGTTCACTAAAAAACTCATACAAGAATGTTCATGGCAGCTTTATTCATTATAGTCAAAAACAGAAAATCCAAATATTAACATGGAAAATAAAACAATATCTAATATAATCATATAATGGAACACTACCACCATAATAAATATGAATAGACTACTAATACATGGAACAACGTGAATGAATCTCAAAAACAGTATGTTAAGAGAAAAAGCCAGACACAAAAGAATATAGACTATATGATTCTATTCATATAAAGTTCAAGAAGAAGCTAAACTAATCTATGATGATAGAAATCAGAATTTACTTCTGGTGGATTGGGTACTGATGGGATGAGGCACAAGGAGTCTTTCCAGGGTGATGGGAATGGCCTATATCTTGAACTGGGTGGAGGTTACATGCTGTAAACATATGTAAAAATTAATTGAGCAGTATGTTTAATATTTGTGTGCTTTACAGTATGCAAAATATACCTCAGGAAAAAAATTTAAATAAAAAATTATTACTGAGGACTCCCAAAGAGCCTTCGTTTATGTGAGTTATACCTATCAAATTTTACCATATTAGAAATTGCAATGGAAATTTTAAAATATTAACTGATTTTAAGATAACAATAAACTCATTATGCATTAACATAAATAATATTATTATGAAAGACAACTATATTTTCTTTTAAAAAATTAGAAGAGTGGCATTATTTTATATCCTTGCAAATTTCTTTAATGTCTGGCTTAAAGAAGACAGCTAGAATCTCAAACATGCTTCTGCATTTAATTTATTAAAATATCACATCATTCAGCCTTTAGAAACTCTAGTGTACATACTTGAAAGAGAAATTTAGTGGGAAAAAAAGTACCAGCTTATAAAAATAGTTTTGACCTTATGATCCCCTGAAAGGGTCTCAGAGCCCCTAACATGCTCATCACTACACGCTGAGAACTACTGTTCTGACCTGCCCATCTATGCTGCCTCTTTATCATGTTGCTAGAAGAGAAATAAAATGTCTAGGTTTAAACTAGGGTTCATGTTAGCTCCTATTTATTATATGACTTCCTAGTATCTTTCTAATTTTCTACAGTTTTACCCCTGCCTCCCCTATATTTTCTAGGTTCAATAGCTTTGGAGGTAAGAACATCTTTTCCTCTCAGCCCTGTCCTCTGTAGTAGCCATATTCCAGCAGGTAGGTAGATGAAAGCAGCAGGACATGTGAGCACAGCAGGGACTGAGCTCCATTTCAAGGTGACCTTGATTGCTCTCCACATTCTTAGCATAATTATCATAATTTGCTGCTAGAATTAGTCTTTGTTTCATCTTTCATCTAACAAGTCATCCCTAGAAGTTTATGGGAAGCACCTTGGACAGTGACTGAGTATTACCTCACTGTCTCACACCAGTTCACATCACTATCCTTTCCAGAGGCAGGGCTACCTTAAAGCACCTTGATTTGGTGCTTTCTTGATTCTTAGTGTGTCTTTATAGTTTAGCACTATGCTGCTGGCGTTGCCAAATGACTGTAAACAAGGTACTGGTTGACTTTCTGAAATGTATCTAATGCTAGAGAATGGGACATAGGCTTCAGAAAAATTTCTCCAACATTTTATTATGAAAGTTTTAAAACATACAGGAAAGTTGAAAGAATCGTATAGTGAACACCCATATACTCACCTCCTAGATTTTATAATTTACATTTTACTATGGTTGTTTTATCACATATATCTACCTACCTATCCACCCTTCTATTCATTCAGAAATCATTTTATTTTTTGATGCATTTCAAAGTAAGTTGCAGACATAAGTAGATTGAACAATTCAGTATGCATATCTTAAACTAGAGCTTATTTTTTTTATAAAGTAAAATTCATATATAGTTTACCCAAAGGAGTTGGAAACTTGTCTACCCAAAAATGTGTACATAGATATTTATAAGCAGCTTTATTCATAATTGCCAAATCTTTGAAAGCACCCAAGATACCTTTCAGATAAATGAATAAATGAACTCTGGTGTACCCAGACAATGGATATTATTTAACATTAAAAGGAAATGAGGGGGCTGGCTCCATAGTGTAGTGGTTAGCATGTCTGCTTTACATGCAGAAGGTCCTGGGTTTGCACCCCAGGTGGAGCCATGGATCATACCCTGGGTGTGGCAGGCCCCCGAGATGGGCAAGTCCACTGGAGGGTGGGGGCGGGCACCAGGCCCGGGTGCACGCTGTGAGCATGTGGAGGAGATGCCCTGCCTTCAGAGATCCAGTTCTTAAAGGGAAAACGGCAGGGGTGGAAGTGGCAGGATAGGGGGTAAGAAATGAGCTATCAAGCCATGAAAAGACATGGAGGAACCTTAAATGCATATTACTAAGTGAAAGAAGCCAATCTAAAAAGGCTACATACTGTATGATTCCAACTGACATTTCCAGATGACATTCTGGAAAAGGCAAAACTACGGAGACAGTAAGAAAATCAGTGGTTGCCAAGGGTTGGTGGGGCAAAGTGTAGAGGATTTCTAGGGCATTGAAAATTGTCTGTATGATACTATAATGATACTATACTATGATACTTGTCATTATACTTTTTTCCAAACCCATAGGATGTACAACACCGAGACTGAACTCTAATGTAAATCATAGACTTTGGGTGATTATGATGCGTTAATGTAGGTTCATCATTTATAACCAATGTGTCACTCTGGTGTGTGATGTTGATAGGGGATGCTGTGCTGTGCATGTGTGGGAGCAGGGGGAATATGAGAAATACGCGTATCCTTCTCTCAATTTTGTCGTGAATCTAAAACTTTTCTAAAAAGTTAAGTCTTTTAAATAAATTAGTCAAATCAGGAGAATCAGCTCTGTCTGTAGAAGACAAAGTCTGCTGTTCATAAAAAAATCATATACAGTGGACAAATGGTAAGTGCACCATTTGGTGAGTTTTGACAAATGTGTTCACATATGTATTCCATATTGAACTATAAAATATGACAAAAAATTATAAAATATGACCACCACTCCAGAGAGTTCTCTCATGGCCCTTCTTAGTCAATCCCTGTCCCCACCACACTCCCAGAGGCAGCTACCTGTTTTCAGAATAATATTTAATAGCCAATGATATATTTTTAAAATTATTTCTTACTTCTCTGGATTACTCAGGCCCATTTTTCTTGGTTACAGACTGTAGAAATCACAGAAATTTTTCAGTATTTCCTTAAATGATAACAGATATTTTGTGTGTATGACTTTTTTTTCTCTGTAAGTTATTTTAAATTATGAAACAAAAGAACTGATCTTTGAACTGCAGAACAGAAGTTCAAAACAAGCTTTCATTTTCCTAATACTGAATTGCATGGATCTTAGGAAAGATAAATTTAATGGGCTAAACTTTCAAGAGCAGGTCACTACCACTCATTCCCATATATCAATAGTCCAGTGAAGGCAATAGTCTCAATGTATTGTGCAGGGTGAAAAGAAAGCGCTCAGCCCTCATAGTTGCAGGATATTATTAAAGCCTTTTGACAGTAAAACAGGCTGGCCTCAGGGTCTGTTTTCCCGACAATCTCTTTCGACATCAGCACTCCAGGCAGGTCAGGACCTTTCACTCCAGAGTGGGGAAAATACCTCCTATGCTCCTTGATTATACATATCTTGAGACTTGCAGATAAACTCCATATTTAAAGAAGGCTTGAGTTTCAAACAAGTATTAAGTTGCTCACTTATTCATTCTTTTGCCCCACTAAAATGGTTTTTTCGTGTATGAATAATTCTGCAAACATTATTAAGTCTAGTCCTCAGACTTATCTCTGTGGAGCATTGTGAGGATGAAAAACATGATTCCCAAATTCAAGGGGTTTATAGTCTGAGTAGTTCTTTGTTTTTTTGGGAGAACTAAATAGAGGAGAATTCTAGCTAAGAGATTGGGCATAATGAAGAGGGGACTTCTACAAGAGGAAAAATTTGAACTAGGCCTTGAAAGATTGGTAAGATTTTTGATAAATGCGAATAAGAAAAAACAATCAATTTTTATACTGCCACCCAACTAATCTTTACAAAGCACAGTTTGATCATTTCATTCCTCTACCTAAAGCCCTTCAATGATGAGAAGAATCAACACCCATTTTGTTTTGTGAGATAACTGTGCTTAGTACACAGTGGATAGGGAAACTGAGGTCAATAGGGGCCATGTCATCCCCAAAGTCAGCTACTTAATGGCAGAACCAGACCAGAACTCAGTGCCTCTAGGGAACACTCCTCTCCTTAGGCACCTCAATAATCATGGATTTTAAAAAAGTTTTAAAAAAGTAATATTCTAGGAATAGAAAGAAACTTTATAATTTGATAAGAAGTATTTTTCATAAATCATTAGCAAATCTTAAAGAAAACAATAGCAGGACTTTTAATCAAGTCAACGAGATAAAGATGCTTGCTACTGCTATTCTTTGACATTGTTCTAAAGATGAGAAAAAGAAATAATGTCTAAATATTGGAAAAGGCTATAATATTATTTGCAGGTGATGATTATCTAAATATAAGTACAAGGAAACTGAATTTTAAAAAATCCTTTAGAACTAGTATAATTTAGCAAGAGGCTAGAAATAAAATAAATAGCTTTCCTGTGTGTTGGCAACAACCAGTTGCAAAATGTAACAGGAGGAAAATCTAATTTACAATAGCTCTAAAAACTGTAAAATATCTAGGAATACATTTTTAAATAAAAAAATAATCAAGTTATTTTTACTGAAATATATTCTTGGATAGTAAGACTTTATATGATAAAGCTATCTCTTCTCCCTTAAACTATAAACTGAATGGTATTCCAACCAAAAGTTTATTTTATTTTAAACTTGGGACTTGACAAGTGAGTTCTAAAGTTAAGAAGAATAAAAATATAAAAAGAAGGAAATTCTGAAAAAAGATGATGGAGTTGTGGGAAGACCTACCCTTTTGACATCAAGGCATTATGTAAAGCTATAGAGATTAAAACAGTATATTATAGGTCAAGAATAGACAAACAAATTAATGGTACAGAAAAGAGGGTCCAAAAACAGAGCCACATATATATATGGCAATTCAGTCTATGACAAGGATAGTTTTCACATCAATGGGAAAAATGTGGACTAGATGATGCTGGAAAATTAGCCATTGGGGAAAATGATCACATTAAATCTTAATTTCCTACTAAGTAAAAAGGTAAATTTCAGATGGATTATAAACTAAATATAATATAAAGCTGCAATTATAACTATGTATAAAATTGAAACAATGAAATTAAAAAAATCTTGGAATGGAAGAATTCTTATGCATATCACAAAATCAGAAAATCATAAATGGGGAAAATAGAGATGTGACTATAATAAAAGCAACAAAAGTTCTTTGTAGCAGATACTGAATCAGCCAAGAAAATAGTAACCACCTTCGTTATTTTAACAGGAAATACTTAATCCAGAGGGTGGTTTAAACAGGAATGGAGGACTTGAAAGGCAGAAGGGAACCCCTGAGGTGTCATGGAAGTAATACCTGCAGGAAACAGCTACCACCCCTAGGACTGGGGAAACCGGGGAAGAATTTGGGTTTATGGGAACCTAGAAGCTCAAAAGAGGGTCCCAACAACAGCTTGAACTAAGGTGTCTGACAATGGAGTATGTATTAGTTTTCTATCGCTACTATAACAAATTACCACAAATTTAGTGGCTTAAATTAAATTTATTATCTTACGTTTTATAGGTTAGAAGTTTGACAGAAATCTAATTGAGCTAAAAGTCACAGTGCTAGCAGGGCCATGTCCCTTTCTGGAGGCTTTAGAGAATAATCCATTTCCTTGCCTTTTCCAGTTTCTGAGCCTGCTCGCATTCCTTGGTTTATGGCATCTTCCTTCATCTTCAAAGCCAGTAATGGCCACTTGAGTCCTTTGTACAACATACCACTCTGACACTTCTGCCTCCCTCTTCTACATTAAGGGAAAATAAAGATCTCAAATAACATAACTTTATACCTTAAGGAACTAGAACAAGTTAAACCCAAAGTTAGCAGAAGGATAGAAATAATGATCAAAGCAGAAATAAATGAAATAAAGACCAGAAAAACAAAAGAAAAGATCAATAAAACTAAGAGCTGATTTTCAAAAAGATAAAAATTGACAAACCTGTAGCTAGGTTAACCAAGAAAAAAAGAAGATTCAAATAAAATCAGAAATGAATGAGGAGACGTTATAATTGATAGCACAGAAATACAAAGGATCATGACTACTATGAACAGTTATATATCAACAAATTGAATAACCTAGAAGAAATGGATAAATTCCTAGAAACACACAACCTACCAAAGACTTAATCATGTGTAGAAAATTTGAACAGATTGATAATAAGTAAGGAGATTGAATCTGTAGTCAAAAATCTCCCAACAAAGAAAAGAATCTTACCAAACAGTTCAAGAATTAACACCAGTTTTTCTCAAACTCTTCCAAAAAATCAGAGGACAGAACACTTCCAAACTCATTTTATGACGCCAGCATTACCCTGATACCAAAGCCAGATAAACACACAACAAAAAACAAACTACAGACCAATATCTCTGATGAATATAGACACAAAAATTCTCAGCAAAATACTAACAAACCAAGTTCAGCAGCATACACTATGATCAAGTGGAATTTATCTTTTAGTTGTAAGATGCATAAGTTTGGGGGGTCTAATATACAGCATGGTGATTATATTTACCAATACTGTATTATAAACTTAAGACTCACTATGAGAGTAAATATTAAATATTCTCACCACAAAAAAAGAAATGGTAATTATGCGAGATGAAAGTGTTAATTAATGCTATGATAGTAATCATTTCACAATATATGTGCATCAAATTGACATGTTGTACACATTAAACTTACAGTGTAATATAGCAATATGTCTCAATAAATCTGAGAAATACTTATATCGAGAAAGAACAAAGTTTTAACATCAATGACCTAAAAAACAAAAAAAAAGAAGTAAGCCCAAGATAAGTAGAAAAAAGAAAATAAAGAAGAGAAATTAATATAGAGAAAACCAGAGAGAAAATTACCAAAGTACAAAAGTTGGTTCTTTGTAAAAAGAGCAAGAAGATTGTTAAGCCCTAGCTTCACGGACCAAGGAAAGAAAAAAAGGAAGGAAACATCAATTATAAAACACAAATGTCAGAAATCAAAAGGTTTTAATTCCAGACTCCTTACCAAGGCCCCTCTTGATCCGGCTTCAGTGGCCTCCAGGCCACCTCTCCCACCTCTGCCACCTGCTTCCCCAGCTCCCAAACTCACCATGCTCTGCCTTCTCAATTTTCAACTTCCTCTCCTTTCTTTCTGCCATTCTTTTCCCCTTCTCTTTGGGGGCTCGCTTCTATTTGTCCTTCGGGGCTGGTGTTTCCTGAAACCCTGTCTCCCCTGTTCTTTGGCACTATTTTCTCATTGTTTTCCTTTTCTTGGCCCCCTTTGCCAGCTTTATTTCTTCTCCCTGGCCTTGAGCTTTGTCCTTGGCCTCCTATTCTCTCTCACAGGGCAAGCTCTTTCCCATCTACTGCTTCGATTCCATCACTCTGCCTCACACATCTACTTCTAGCCCAGACCTCCCTTGGAGCATGACATTTGGGGAGACTTCTTCAAAATGAACCCCCAATCTTCTCCAGGACACGCAAACCCTCAGTGGATGACACCTTTGACTGTCCTACTGTGCAGGAGAGATCTGGCTTCTCCCCTCTCTGCAACCCAAACTCTATTGCATCTCTCCCCACTTCTCATCATGAACATAATGACCTTGTAACTAATGCCCCTGCAAGTGCCCTGCACCTCTTAAAAACAAAACACTGATGTTTCTCATTATTGAAAATCTTTCAGAGGCTTCCCGTGGCTCTAGGGATGAAGACCACATTCTTTAAGCTCAGACTCAGCTTATCTGGCTCACATCTTTCCTTGCCCTTTGTGCTCCACCTTCCTCTAAATGGCCTTGCTTCCAAGGCCTCTGCTCTTGTTGGCCTGGCTTGGAGTGTGCCTCTCCTCGCAGCCTCCCTTGACCCCTAATGAGTGCCTAGTTACCACCTTTGTTTCTTTCCAGAGAAATGGTACTTCTTGAGGAAAACTTTCCTGCTGCCCAAAGTAGACCAAACCCTGATGTGGGTACTCGGGGTGCCTCCCCACTTCCTCTTCCTCACAGCCCTTCTCACATTTTGCCAGGAAGGTTTGCATAATCTATGAATTCATTAGACTGAAAGCCCCCTAGGCTAGAAAATGGGTCTGTTTCCTCCTTTTATAACCCCCAGGTCCTAGCAAGGGTAGGCTGTCAGTAAATAAAAATGCAAAAGGGGAAAGAAACAGGTGAGAAGAATAAAGAGGAGAAAGTACACGGAGTAAAAACAAAAACAAGACAAAATTGAAAAAGCTAGCATGGCTGGGATGCAGGCTCTGGGGAGATAAAGCTGGAGCGGCCAGTTTGGGCCGGAACAGGAAGCCTGCAGATGCCAGACTAAGGAATTCAGGTTGATTTTGTGAATTGAGGGAAATTAGTCAAGCTTCCAGGGCAGGACAGTTTTATGATCAGCTCAAAGGAGAATAAATGAGATGACCTAGTACATTCTAAAAAGCCTTTGACGATCAGTTTGGATATCAGCTATGTCTCAAAGAACAAGGAATTTTGGGATGGATTATATTTTCCAGGTTCCGTACTTATTGAGTTTTTTATATTACTCCTACAAGTAAAATAACACTGGAGTACTTTCCACTCGACAATCTTTATTCATTTGCTCATCCATTAGCTCATTAGGATGCGAAGAGCTATGGTAATAGGCAGTGAAGTATTTCTGCATCTTTTTTTTGAGCAAGGAATCCAAACTTTTTTTGGTTTAATTTCTTTAACATGCATTAACTAAAGCAAGCAAGGATTTGGAGTTCTTTGGAACCCAAGTGGCGGATGAGACCAACTTTTTGGGGTACAAGTGTGAGTTATACTCCAAAGGCTGTTGTAGCAGTATGCCCAGATAGTTCATCACACCTTCTTCACACCTGCAAAGCTGAGGGGATCTCAGGTAAGGGGTCCCTAATCAGTCAATAATTAGGCTTGTGAGAGAACATACTCTAACTGTAGGTGAGTAGCAGTTTGGGCTTAGAAACCAGGTGGGATTACTTAGTTGCTCCTCCCTCCACTTTCTAAGTGATCCTAGGTTGTCTTTAAGCAAACTGATTTCCCTACCTGTAACTGAGGGCCAGAGCAACTCAGACATGCCTCCACTCTAAGCTTAAAGAAACAATTAACCACAGTTAACAACCAATAATTTATTTCCATATTCTACACCCAAGGTTCCCTCCTAAATTATTACCCAGGAAGTAACATAAAACTATTTCATAGAAACAAAGGAAGAGAGATCTTTTTTGCTTTATCTTCCTCTGATTTAAAACAATGGGTCTTCCTAGTTGAAAATGAGGTTCATTTGCAGATGGGATAAGCTGCCACTGTCTCACGACATTACGTTGCAGACATCCATACGGGACAGGCTACATAATTTGCAGGACCCAGTATAAAATGAAAGTATTGGGCCCCTTTTAAAATACAGTGGGAATATCAAGACTGCAATAGAAGAGCATTAAATCAAGGACAGGGCCCTTCAGAACACGGCCACCTGAGCGCCCACTTCCAAGGGTGTGTGGGTGGTATGGTCCAGGACAACGTTTTCTTGCAAGTCCTCCTGGTCCTGATCTGCTTGGGTTGAGAATGAGGAGACATGATGTGAGGGGAGTTTCTAGGCATAGAATTATCCCTGTTTTGTTTTCATTTAATGAACCATTTTTCTTTTAACTGAAGTAGAATGTGTCAAATTTAGATAAATGATTTTTTTTTTCCTGTTAACCTGCTCCTCCCTTTTCTCCATCTTGGTAAATGATCCAGCTGAGTGGATCACCCATCAAGGTAGGAACCGGGAGCTGTCTCTGATTCCTCCTCCTTCTTTACCTCAACACCGCTCACTAAGTCCCATCAATTTTATTCTTAGTGTCCCCTATCGCCACCATCCATTATTTCTGGCCATGTCTATGAGAACAGCCTCCTCCCTGACTGACTTTGAAATCATACAGACTAGAGTTTGGGTTCTCATTCTACCATATGTTACCCAGTGACCTTGGTCGTAAGGCTCTTCACCTTTCTGAGCCTCAGTTTCCTGATCTGCAAAGTAGGGATAATAATACTTATCTTAAAATGTAGCTGTCAGGACTAAATGAAATGACATGGTGGCTTAGCACAGTGCAGTGCTCAATGAATTAGCATCTTTCCTCTCTCTCCCTCTTTATTCTTCAGGCCTTAGTTTACACATTACTCCTTAGGGTCCCCTCTCCTAACTTGCCACAGACTCAGTGCAGATTCTCACAGACCACCAAACAAGACTGCTCTACAGCATTCATCACACTTATCTGTCTTCTATAACAGTCTTTTCCATGAGAACAAAGATCCTGGGTTTTTCCTGCCCAACAAGGTACCTGACATAGAGTAGGAACTCATATTTTGCTATTTGACTGGTATCTTTCAAAGGTCCCTAGGCACAGGTCCCTGTAATGTTACCCTCTAACTGTAAGTAAGTGGGCAGATGAACACATTAACATACACAAACAGTGGCAACCAAGAGTATCCCACCAGTTTAAGTTACACCTAGGGGACTGGGGGTGATTCATTATAGCAGATCCCTTCCATAAGAAACAGACTTAGGTCATATAAGGCCCACCCAAGGCAAGGCTGAGGACAGCCAAGAATCCAGGTGCTGCAGGTCAGCAGACCCAAACTTCCTTGAGAACACAATGAATGAAGCTGGGGCAAGGAAGTGGCAGCACTAGGGGCAGGAGGACCCTTCACGAGAAGGAAAGAAGTTGGAACTCCATGGTTCATTGACGCAGGGCCACCTGAGCAGTTGGGCCAACTTCTTCTCAGGTCTTGGCAGCTCCCCACTAGGCCAATTGCATGAGAGGAGTGCATACTAAGAGGCCAGCACCCTGAGAAGCCCAAAGAAGGGAGTGGGCAGGGCTGGTTTCTTTTTCAGCTTTGTGAAATAACATACATGTAGAACAGCACATAAAATATTTTTTGGAGGTTGATGAATTATAAAGTGAGCATCCATGAAACCCATTACTCTGATCAAGACCTGGAGTATCACTAGCATTCCGGAAGGCCATGTATCCTCCCCTACCTGCTTGCTCCATCCCCCTAGAGATGACCAGGGCCCTGGCTTGTGTAGTTACGTCTTTGCATCCCAAAATAATAGTTTTGTTTTGCCTGGTTGTCGAACTTTTAAAGAACAGAATCATACTACACAATTTTATTCTGTTTTCCATTCAATATTTTGTGAGATTCATTCATGTGGTTGTATGTTTAACTAGTTTATTCATTCATGGCTATGTTATATTCTGTGAACGAATGTTTCACAAATTATCCTGTCGATGGACGTTTGTGCTGTTTCTGGCTTGTGTATCTTTCATGCCTTAATGTGAAGCTGTCCTGGATGGCTTGCCTCCATGGGAGTTGGGAGTGGAAGAGAAGAGGTGGGCCGGGGGAGGGGGAAGAAGCAGAGGCAGCTTTAGGGTAGGTGAGAGGGATTAACCTAGGCAGAGTTACTAACTGCAGAGCAAGACTAATTACCATGGAGGAAAGGGCACAGGAGGGCTCCTGTGAAGCTTGTGCTTACTCTGAGACTAGAGAAGTGCATGTCCTCTCTGGGGGCAAGTGTTCTGCCTTCCCAAAGCCATGCTCAGGAGGTTTAGCAGGCTTGGGCTTAGCGTCTCCATCTTCCAGACCTGCTGCCCGAAGCCTCTTCTCTGCTCTCTGTGGGGTGCAGGGCCAGCTCTGCGTGCATGGAAGGGCCAGGTAAAGCAGTTTATAGCAAAATACTGCCCTAGGGGGACAGAGAAACAAACTGGCTTCTAGTGACTCCTTTTACAGGATAGACATACATTGAGAGATTGGTATTTGGGATGTTCAGGGATCACCCCCTGCACAAGCAGATACTGGCCTGGATGGAGGTGAGGCAGTCAGAGCCCCAAAGGGAAGGGGCCAGCACTGCTGACTGCTAACCCAGCCCTCGCCTGCACTGGACACAAGGCTTTCCCACTGAGATCATTTCTTGGCGATCCCAGCAGCCCAGGGCAGAGCTCCCCACCCTAGGCAGAAAACCCGTTCCTGGCAACGCGCCAGCCATAGTGACTGAATCTGAAGTATCCACATTGGGGACCATCATGGCTGGAGATGGATGGGAGTCTCTACTGCCCCCTGAAAGACCTGAGTAATTCCCTCCTCTCTCTTGTTTGGCCACTACAGGAAAGAGGAAGGGTGCCATGGCCTTGGAGCAGGGCAGGCTGCATGGAAAACAAGCAGGGTCCTGCCTCCTCCAACTGGGACTACCCTGGACACCAGGTAAGTTGTTGGCAGTCAGGGTAGATAGATATTCAAGTGCAAGCTTTGGCAGGATGCCACCCACTGTGCTACAGTGCAACCAGACTTTGTGAAACATGGTGTTTCCTCACTGGATTCTTGACAGCCTCATTAGTTGACTAGACAAACATCCCCACAGAGAAGAAATCAAAGTGGAGTAGAGTGGTCAAGGCCATGCCCTAAATATGCAGTCAAGGGGGCTAGAACACAGGTCCCACAATCCCTGGGTCAGGGTGCACCGAGGTGAGTATGGACAGGCACTCGCCCAGGCAGACGCCAATTTTTAGCTTCTTCAGGCTGAGAGCTATCTCAACCTTGGATGGAGTCAGTGTCTGCTGCTAGATGTAGAAGCCTTATAGTGGAGTGACAGAGCTCCTCCTAAGAAACTTAATAAATTTTAGTGAACAGCTAATTCATGCTTTGTGTATAATTTAATAGAGTTCTGGATTTGGGATATAGTCTTATGTAAATGCAACGTAATAGCACTAGTACTTTAAAATTAAGGGTTCCTTTGGAATTGCTCCTGAACCTTTCTCTACTGATTTAGGCCTTTTATCCTACACGTGACCTCTTCCCACTCTTCCCACTTCATCTTGCCGTGCCTCCCAGCACCCACTCCCAGATGGCCCTGACTCAGTAGAAGATTGGGTAGTGCAGTGGTTTGGTGTGTGACCTCTGCAGGTAGATTGTCCCGACTCAGACATGGCTCTGCTTATCTGCTGTGTGACCTCGGGCAAGTAGCTTAACAGCAATGCTGGCTCAGTCACTACCTTATTTTCAAATTAGGATATAATAATACTGACCTCACCAGATTGTTAAAAGAGAGAATTAAATGTGTTAATTCATGGAAAGTACTTAAACAGTGCCTGGCCTGTAATAAATTGTAACTGTTATCATCTTGTTCAATCCTGTTCCAAAACTTCAAGTAGAACTGAGACCAGTGTTTGGCCTGAAATACTTTTTCACTTGACTTTTAACAAATATTTCCTGCCTTCCCTCATTCACTAACCTATGCCCTCTGGCTCAGTTCTCCAAACCTGCCCTCCTGCCTTGGCTCATGCTGACCCAGTGTCATCATGGGTGGAAATCACTGCTGTTCCTCAGGGGCAGGCTCTCTACTTAGACATGTTGATGGGCTTTTATTTCTTCTGAGCTGTATCTTAACTAGTCAGTATCCAGATTGCTGTAGCCAGAATATCCTGAAGGAAAGCTGGTCATCAGTCATGAAAAATATTCTCCAAACTGACCACTTATAAAATTACTTTCCACTTTGAAATCTCCCTTTGTAATACCCTCCATCCATTATAGCCCATCTCTCCTGTCTCTGTGATATGTTGTAAACTCCTGACATTGAAAATACAATAAAACAGGTGCCAAAGTATGATTTAAGTTTTGCAAAATATGTATAATTTCATAAAGTCATGGAAGTATTGTTGGGAAACCACTCACGGGAGTGCAGTCAATGGCAATTAAATCCTGAGTTATAAACAAAGAGAATAGCTACCTATTACCAATTTTGGTGCTTCAGAGGGGGTAATTTGAATATCAAAGAGCTAAAGGATTGAGAGAGACTTTCAGGAAAATTGAGGAAGCCCTTGATTAACTTTTGCAAAAATGACCGTGATTGATTGCGCTATGGAAATCAAACATGAAATGATGACCTATTGTGCAATTATATAATTTTGCGAGAGAAATATATGTAAAATATTCTTTTAAAGAATAGTCCATAGTTACAATTAAAGTTTATTAACAGATACTTGTTTTATTAATAGTTTCATTTTGGAAGATAAAGTTTCAAGCAAATCTTTTTCACTATTTACTATATGAAACTCTGGTCTCCATTTTGAGTGGTTTGACTCTAAGAGGCTTTTTCAGGTCCCACTTCTTTTGGATGAGCTTTTTATCTATCTGCACAGTCTTCTGACAGACAGCACCCTCTTGAGGTCAAACAGTGCCAGAGCCATGTCCCTTGGTTACTTGTTAAATGAAAGAGTCACCCAGTGTATCCAGAGTTGTTAGAAGCTAAGTCCCTATTGCCAAGGCCTCGGTTAGGGTCCCCAGCAATGAGGGGTGACCAGGTGACCTCAGACACCCAGCGTTTGTCTTCAGCCCGGATCTGGGCTTTCAGGCATTGGCAGTGACCTCCAAAAGTCAAGTGCTTTGGAGGGCAGGGCTACATGGAAGAGAGCAAACATGATCTGGGATGCCCAAGGCAGGGGAGGCAGAGGCCCTTGCTGCCATCCCTCTGTCCTCCCCTGGGGCAGCACACAGAAGCCATCTGCAGTGGTTTTAGGTGCTCTGGTTCATAACTTTCTATGACTGAACTTCATCAACAGACTGAATGATGGCACCTCTCACAGTCCTGGGGAAAGTGGGTGGGGGTTTTGGTAAGAATTCAATTATAATCTAGAAAGAGGTTAACTTCGTACCTGGGGGTGGGGGAGGGCAAACTGGCAGTACTATTCACCTCTGTTCCTTGGGAAGGAACCACTGATATCCTATTGCTTTACACTCTACACACAACAGCCAAAAAGGAGGGTTGAACTCTCCTTTCAACTGACAAGACTGAGCTAGCAGTCCTCAGGTCCATGAGAAACAGTCCCCAAGTTAATGCCTCAGTCCTGCTTGGGGGTGTGGTGAAGTGGTGTGCATGTGAAACATGGCCTGACACTCCAGCAGTTTCCCAAGCCCCTGGGGAAGGTGGTCTTCACTGCAACCCTGACGGTCATATGATACTATGGTTGAAAGTCTCCGTTTTAAATACTTTGACTTATAAATCTCCAAGGAAACATGTGTGTTAGGAGGGAAGAGAACTGAACCTCAAAAACACCTAGGGTACTTAGGGTGCAGGAAAAGAACTATCCGGCAAAGCCCCCAAAGGCTAATTGCAGAGGCAGAAGAACCAGCAGGTTTATTAAGGTTGCTGTGTTGTGGGGTGCTTGCAAAGAAATGCTTTAGGGCAAGGGTTGGAGTACATAGTCCTTAGGGACACCTGAGAACAGGTTGGGAGCAGTAGGAGTCTCTGAGGCCACAGCTGGCTGGCTTATCTAATGACACAACAGAAAGAATCAGACTACCCATGAGGTGTCAGGGGATGCAGGTCATGCCTCGGGCTGATGGGACTTTAAAAGTGGGAGGTCACCACAGTGCAGTGTATGACAGCGAGTACCAGTCTCTCCTGGGTGACTTTAAAAAACCTCCAGTTGTAGGAATTTGATCTTCAATTGGCAAAACACAGTGGGAACTCTATTTACCGTTAACTTGCATCTATTTACACTTGGATGACAGTCTTAAACATGTTCAGCTACCTTGGATTCCTTTGGCATTGGAGATGGTAGGACCATCTGAATGCAAGGTCTTCACTTCCTTTCCCAACCTTGGGCTCTGGGGTCCTCACAGAGCACACAACCTGGGTCCAGGTCTCTGCCTCAGTCATCTGCTACACAGAGATTATGGCCCAGATGGCTGCCTGCCCCAATCCTCAGCCTGGAGAGTTAGTGTACATCTTATGACTCAGTCTTTAGTCAGGAACCTAAAACTCGTCAGTTTTCAGTAAAGCGAGGCCACATCCATCTTCACAGGACTCAGTATAGTTAAGATGCCTCAACCCCAACAAGCAGTTTCTCTAAACTTAAAAGTGTCATTGTACCTGCAGACCTGCATGTATTTAAACCATTAAAAAAATATTTAATAAAATACATATATGAACTTGAAAGTCTGACTAGTGATGTTTACAATTTATTGTAAAACTCAGATGAGAATGCCTCAAGGTCAAAATTTTAGCTTTGTAAGGTGGAAGAAGCCAGGACAGAGCCAGGTTATTTTCTAGTTTTAAATACATGGTGGAATGGAAGCGCTGTCTGGCTCCAACAGTTCAGAATGTCTGCCAGCAGCCAGAGACAGAAATGCCATTTCATCTCAAAGACAGTGGAGAGAACATTTGCTAAGCTCCCACCTCAAACCCTATTCCACGGCACGTGCTCTGCTCTAGACGAGGAAATGCTCAGTTCCTTACCTGCCCATAGGCAACTCGGCCGGTGCTGTGGGGCTGGGATTCCAACCTGCATGTAGGTCAGAAACCCAGGTTCTTCCCGCCAAAATAGTGATTTTGATACTGGCTTCTGTGGCAGTATTTCAGGGGTTCTCTGCAAATATTCACTTCAAATTTCATTTTAAATATTAAAAATCATCTTTAATATGTACACACAGGTGTAAAACACGCATTAGTTTAGGCTGAGACTTCACAGTAAGGCCTCCATTGCTGTGCTTGTGTGCGTTTCTCAGGGGTCACTGATCAAGAGGGTACGGGATTGGTGCTGTGATCACCAAGCCCAGCTGCAACTTCATGCTAGTGGCTCTCACCATGGAATAATTTTAGTGATTATAACCTTTGGATGGTTCGTTCTTACCTGATATATGGAGGATGAGAACTGAAAACAGGTATTGGATAGTCAATGAATCCTTTTTTCAAGCATCTATTTGTTTTGTCAATAACAGCCAGAGATTTCAGGCAAACTATTACCATTTGTAACCACTTCTCTATATACAAAAGTGGGAGTTTTTCTCTATACCATACAAAGAAAACAAATTCAGAAATAAACTGGATGCTGACAGTTCACAATTAATCCATTTGTACTAGTCAAAAATGCTCTCCACCAACCCCACTGATTTAAGACAATGTTGACTTGAACTTAAGACAATTCACGCTAATAACATTTTTTTTTATGTATTTGCAAGGTTAAAAAAAGAAAAACACTGGATTATAATATCAAAACCTTTCAATTTTGGTTAGGAGGGACAGGAGGGTTTATAGAATAAGCTTTTTGGTAGCAACTACTAAGCTCTCCTCTAAAATTTCTGGCTCGGCTAATTCAGAGAACCAGGTTAGAATAGCTATTTATCTAAGGCTGTCTTCTGGAAGCGTAGAGCACTGACGGAGAGGAGTCAGGAGAGAATGTTTTTTATTCAAATTTTGCTGTTAATTCATCAGTAACCCTGGATGAGTCTTTGCTATTCTCTCAGCTTCCTCAAAAAAAAAAACAAAAAACAAAAACAAAAAAAAAAAACACCAACCAGGTTAGAATAAATCGATGATTTTCAGACTTTAAGCACCAAACCTTCCTTTAAATCAGCCCTTACTTGGAAACCTAATACTGAATGGGCCTGGGGGTTCCCTCCCCACAAAGGCCAGACAGAACAGCATGAAAACCATGAAACTAGGTAATCTAAGTTCCCTTTCACCTCTAAGTCAGATTCCATGTTCCCTGCCACCCCTTCCTTGACAGACCTCTGTCTCTGCTAGACCGATTAAGGGGCTGAGCTGAGTAACCCCTCACACCTAATTCACTGGTCATAGCACTGACTAGAGAACCCAAATCCAGGGGCTGAATAACTGTCTGTGGGTGAAAATGACACACTTAGTTTAAATGGTCACTGAGGCTACAGCAGAATCAATGCTCTTACAATTGGCAAGCACTACTGTCAGCAGCAACAAACAGTATATTTCTTAAATAACATCTGAGCCTCACAGTTATACTTGTACTTTTAAAAGAAATCTTACAAACCAAATGGGAAGCAGTTAAAGGCCAATTTTAAAAGCCAATACAAAACAAATTTCACTGAAAATACAATTAAAATGCAATTGCTATGAGCACTGTAAGAAAAATTAAGAACTCAGATATGAGTGGGAAAACTAAGCAGTAAATAAAATAGCATTTAAAACTTTGTATTCCCGCTTGAGAGGGTACCCTTACCCTTTCCCTTACCTGTCATGCCTCTGAACAACTCCTAGCCCAGAAGAGGCCTATTAGACGGGGAGGCAGCTGGTACATGCACAGAATGTGCAGCATATTAACTCTGCATACAGGGGTGAGGAACAAAGTGTCAGTGATGTGCTGGGAACAGCAAGACTCATGTTTAACAGTCAGAGGCTTAGAAGGGTTGACTCCTATTCCTGCTAGAAGCCTCACACATTTCAGCCCTGCCTCCAAGAAATCTTGTCAGTAACCTCAACTTAGAAGAAATGTTCTTAGAAAATGTGACTAGAAATGCAGCAGCTGAGACTCCTGCTGTGTTATCCAAAATTTTAAAAGGAGAGTCGGTCTTTGCCCCACAACCCAGGGCCCATTTTTAACCTTGCTGTTAGCCCTATCCTCAGCTTAAACAATTGGGTGGTCACTTGAACCAGTTAAATGAAATCCTGCAACTGCACCTGCAAATCAGCCCTCATTCTTAAAAGATCAATAGAGGTCAGGGCAAAAGTTAACTTCAACAGGCATGGATTTCCCAGGCTCAATGTGCACCAGCCAAGTCTATCAGCCATCTCAAGGTCTATAGCCTGTAACCTATTCTAGAGAATACCTTCAGTTCCCATTTGTTATGTTTTTAATAGCTGGAAATTGTTTAACAGATCCTCTGGCACCATTTTATTCATTCTCCTTTAAATCTGCCACAATATCTTTTAAATTCTCAGAATATTCTTTGCTAACATAGAAGTGAATAGTGAGCATGTTAGCAAAATTACCGAAGAAAAAGTTTTTTATACATCCTTACCAGAAAAACCCAGTGGATTAAGGCAGCCATATCATTTTCTGGAGGGGGATTAAGGAGTCCAAAGTACAAAAAGAAGGGGAAATAATTGAGTGCCAGGGTAGGAAAGTTCAAAGCTGCTCAGTCACTGTTAATACCCCATTGCTTCTGGCCAAACTACTCCACATGATAAAGACAGCTGGCCTTGTCCTTGGAGAAAGGCTTTTCTCCACCTACAGCCGACTTCAAAGGCAATTCATTGCCTTCAACACACACTGTGCAGGTCTCACCAGCATCCTGGCTCTTCATCTTCCTGCTCTCAGCAGCTTCCTATCTATGGGCATCAACAGACTTGTTAGAGTCCTTTTGCTAGTGTTTTAATTCACTGAGGGCTAATCATTAGATCTCAGGAATAGGAGCTATATGTAGACACACGTTGGCTATGACACAGGTTTTTACAAATTGGTCTGAAACTAAAACTGGGCTCCCCAATGGCAGCTGAGATGTTATCTTCTCCTTCCAGAGGACAGGCTAATTCTCAAACATGGGCTCAAACATTTCATACTAGAACCAGCTGGGCTGTTTTTAAGTGCTTGTGTACTAAGCAGAAGTACATCCAGAAAGTGACCCTGGAAAGCCTCTTCAGAGCCCAGACAACCCACCACAGAGACACTGGGCTGGGGACCCCAGAATTGGGCACCACTCAATACCAATCTTCCCTAGGGAGGAACCATGTAGCATAACCTCCCTTGAAGGATACCCAACAGTGATGCAGGGGAAATAAAATCCACCTTTGTGAAGAGCAAGAACTAGTCAACAAGTGACTAGAAGCTATGGCCTTGCTCAGCTGTATGGCTCAGCTGGTCACATATCTAAGGAGCAGAGGTTCCTTATAACTAGGAGTCCTCTAGTTAGGCACATAATCCAATCACATTCAATTTAGTTTCTGCTCAAAGGTCTCTGTGCCCACCCATACTCTTTCATTTAATGCATTTCCCATCTGCCCCCGAGAATACTCGCCAGCAACACTTGCAGCTGCATTTACCCCAAGATAAGTCAAGATTATAGTCCTAACCTTACCCCAAAGTTTGCCATGAAATATTTCACTTTTAGTATTATTTTCACATCTCTCAAGTATACCGACAGTTTGTGGAAACAAATGACGATTCTATTTATAGCATCCTGTTTTTAGTAGTGGTATTTCCATTTAAAAAACATAGTAATTCTTGATCGCTGAAAATTTCAAATCCTAGAAAACGTAGCATTCCCTACACATGACGTTAAAATAAACTCTGGCAGTGAGCTGCACTTTTTTTTTCTAAACAGGAAATGAGTTAAGAACAAGAAGCACTTTCTAGTCACCCTCTCCCCAACATCTCTTTTCACTCCACTGCATGCAGAACACTCTGCTTAACCACGGCTACAGGTACAGCTGATGCTCCCTGGGTTAAGGGCCAAAGTACTGGGTGCCCTCAAATCAGAGCAGCAGCAGCAAAAAAATAAAGGAGCCTGGAGGCCAGAGGTAGTTTTAATTACTACTGATACTCAGTTCTTCAGAAAAGGAAGAACCATTGATCATCAGAATGCCCAGCTGATTGGCCTTCTTAGCTTTCGAGATGTTAGGGGAAAAACCATTAAGGAAAGTGTTACTGTGCTTGAGCATCATGGTACGGCTCTTTGCTAAGGTCCAGAGTTGAAAAGAAATCTGTAGTTTTCCTTTGCCAAAGTCCAGTTACCTCAAACTGCTTCTGTATAAAAGGGAAGAGGGATGAAAAGGGAATAAACCATGGGAAA
The DNA here is from genome assembly GCA_004027375.1 of Macroglossus sobrinus. NCBI lineage: Eukaryota > Metazoa > Chordata > Mammalia > Chiroptera > Pteropodidae > Macroglossus > Macroglossus sobrinus. The sequence goes on along the minus strand of PVKZ01002539.1, from coordinate 185,787 downwards.
AGAATTAGAACGTGTTATCAAATGTTACCATGCAGAACACTAAACTTTATTCACTTTATTTATATATATAACAGTTCTAAAGTATTTACTTCTTGCTTTGACAAAAAAATGAAAAATATAGGAGCACTGACTGACTCCTCTTTAGGAGAAAAGGGTTATATGTACAGCTACGGAGAGTTACGGTTCCTCCTTTACATACAAAGAAAAATATTAATAAAAAAGTGCTTCATTGATCAAAAAAGGGCTAAGAGCTGCAAGCATTTATTCACACTGTACATCAGACCCAAGAAACCCGTATCATAACCTCTTGGCACCTGTCACTAGGAAATGCACAATCTTCAATTAGACTGACTTCTCCCTACCTGCACGGGCAGACCACACAGAGTGCGGAGAAGAACTACACCCTGTTTCACTAAATTCAAACTCCAAGCAACCTGCTGCCACTGGGAGGTGGGAGACATGCTCAGATGCGCTTGGCTTTGCCTGGACTGACAGCTCCAGGAAGGCTTCTGGGCCACGTCTTAACCATACCCAGGTACACACAGGAGCTGCCTTCCTGAGACAACTTGCCCATGGCCAGGGAGCTGCTTCCAAAGGGTCAGAAGAGTTCCCTGGTCTCACCCCCACTGCTCACCCCAATCCACCATTACCAGTTAGCAGCTTTTAGCAGAGCCAAGCATGGCCCTTCCCCCAAGAGGGAGGGCAGGCACAAAACATGGATGCCAAGATTACAAAGCACAAATCTAAACTCTTCTCCACCCCTCCCTCATACCCACCTCCACCACAAATATTCTTGATTTAAGGCTCTTTTTGGACCATATCAAAGCTTACTGAGGAAAGGTGCCCCAAATTGCCTACAGGCTGCGTCACTTCCCTAAGGATTGTAGAGTCACCAAGTACGCCCTCACTGCTGGCCAGCAGCACAGGAGCAGGGCAGGGCAGGGCGACTGCTGGGCCCTTCCTGCTACCCAAAGGAGAAGAGGAGGAAGGCTGATTGTATGGGACATAACTCCATTTTCCAGAGGCTTGCACTCTAAAAGGCTGATTCTACCCCTTAAGAGGGAGGTCCATGGTTGGTTTGGTTTGGGAATGGGAGATTTTTGGAACCCTGAGTCTGGATTTCCCTGTGCTAGTTGATTAGAGATTGTTTGAGGAACTGGGCCCCAGAAGGGGCTTCCAGGTACCTGGGGGCAGGACAGGCTTTGACCTTGGCCACAGCAACAGGAAAACACACTCTGGTCTGCATTTCTATGCCTGAGGGTAGGAAGCACTATGTAGCCTAGATGATGGAGGAACATCCATGACAGTAAAGGGAGCCCTAGACAAGCTGGGTCAAGTTAAAAACAGAATCCCACGGAGGAAAATAAGCTGACCACCCATTCCAGCCTCTCTCATTTGCCTCAGAAGAGTGTACATCTTCCTTTCCCTAAGTGGGGCCTTTTACTATTATCCATTTCTATGTGCCCCTCTCTCCAAATGCCTATCCCAGCCCCTCGCAGAAGAGAGAGGGCACCCCGGGTAGTACTCTTAAGGAAGATGCTTCTTCCAGCCTCCTCAGCAGCAAAGATTTTTCCAACCAGCTCTGATGTGGCAGTGGCTCGAAGAATGGTCACAGATGTCAGCACTGGCGTCTTCCCCGTTACTATCTCAGGCCTCTATCAACTCTGACCAGCCTCCTCCCATCCTCAGGAACCAAGCCAAGCCTCAGCATCACCTAACAACAGGCAGCTCACTAGTTACAGGGGGCCTGGCAACCTCTGGTCTTCCATTCAAAAGAAAATTTTTTAAAGACAACCAGGGGACTTCTTTCTTTTGAGGAGGCAAAAGGAGTATGGGAAAGGGGGAGAAAATAAACAGGAAAGAAAAATCAATCTACAATCCAGTGGTACATCCTGAATTTCTGTCACTCTGCACAGGTGGTTCCATGCCCCCATTCCAAAGTGCACGGGCCTCTCAGTCTTCCCAGGCTGTGTGGGCCTTGTCAAAGGAACAGCAGCTTGGCCTCTGTCCGCCCCAGGTCACTGAGCTTCAGTTTGAAGTGGCAGCAATGGGCTTATCCAGTTCAAGGTCAATGCTGGAGCTCGTGGGATGTAGGCTACTATAGCAAGACTTGCACACTCGACTGGGTTCAAAGAGCTGCTGACTGGGAACTGGAACCTTCTGATTACAACAACTGGAGCAGAATACGTTCCCACAACTCCTTGAGATGAGGAAAAGAAACAAAACAATGTTAGTTTCGGTAACAGGTATGGGGTGGGGAAACCAACTTTAGAAGACAGAACTTTTGTTGTATGTAATTTGAATGTGCTGGAGACTCCTCTCTAAGAGTGAATACTTCCATTTGTGTAGCCATGAAAAAGCCAGGCAGGGAGGGGATCCCTACTTAGCACAATCACATGCTACTTTCACCTGGCTGTCTCATCACTATGGCTCAAGGTTACCAGGTATACAGGAAGATGCTGCTCAAGAGAGATCTGTGAGAACAAATAGGTCCAGGGCAGAAGCAGCAGCTAGCTCTATGGGTAAGTCCTGACCCAGGAAAACCCAGTGGTCACACCTACATAGGCAATGACCTCCGTGCAGCTTATAATCAAGGAGAGGCCATAGTCCAATGGAACTGCCTCTAAGCCCCTCAGATGAGAGACACTATCCAACCCAGGTAAGGAATTAGAAGCCTTGCCCAAAGGGCCACTTCCCTAGAGGCTCAGAGGCAGCAACATGGAAAAGACACTGCTGCCATCTAGGACTGCTCTGCTTTCAGCATGCAAAGCCAGGAGACAAGCAACCAGTGACAGATACATGCGCAGTGTGAAAGGACAAGAACACAGATGAACACACGTGCACATACACCCCCTTATTACATAGGTGTCAGTTGATTATGACTCACTCCCTTGCTCGCATGCATCTCCAGGGAATATCAGAGCTCTACCTGAAGGCCTGACTATACCCAGGCCCCAGGCCTTCCTCTATTCTACTCCAAAGCCTGGCTCTGATGTGTCTGTGAAGGACAGATCCACACACCCAAACATGCTCTTCACAGCTAACAGGAAAGGGAACTGGAAGAAGGTGAGTTTCTGCCCATTTTATAATCCTACTTTTTCTGGGCCCTAAATGACAAATCAATCCCAATGAACCCAAGAATGGGAGACTTCAAGGAGCCTGACACAGCCTGCCAAAACTTGGGGAAAGCAGCGAAGAGAAATCCTCCTCCTTAGCCAGCATCACTCACTACCTTTTCATATATGCTCCTCAGAATGCAAACCCACTGCTAGATAGGGGAACACTTAGGCACGGAGGGGAGAATACTGAATGCCCTTTTGAGACAGGAAAAAAAACCCCCAAAAACAACAACAACAAAAAAAAACACAAAAGGAAAAGGCTAGACACAGGGCAATGGAAGGACAAAGAATTAAAACACACAAAACTTCATCTTCTAGAATGCAGTACTTCACACTGTTTCTGAAAAGCATGAATCAAGTCAGCAAGAACCTATGGTTACACAGAAAAATTACCTATTTCTGAATATCTACATTTATTTAACATACCTGCTGGAGTTCAGCTCAAAAGCCTGACATGAATTTGATCAGTTAAGCCTTTCAATTTGACTTCTTTCAAGGGATCCTGACAGACCCTAAGTGGCGTTTTCTTTTAGAGTATTTCATGTTGAAACAGTTCTCTGGAAAGACGACCTCTGTTCAATTTCGATCTCTTTAAAAAAAGGAGCAGTGATGCTCTTTGACTTAGAAGTCATTAGCATCATTCTGGCTTCTCAATGAATAACTGACCCAAAACAAGTAGCTCTAAAAACCCAACAGGCTACTCCATAAGACCAGCTCCTGCTGAAGCATCGCTTCTCATGACAAGCAAGATGGCTCAGCTCAGCTGACCTATGCAGTCAGGAGAGGAGTATAGGGCTGCAGCTCAACTGCTTTGGTTCTATCCCAAGCCCACCTGCCTGCCTATGTTCCCAGCCCCACGCTTCATCCCAATGAGTGCAGAGAAGGGGAAATGGCAGCGTTAGTGTGGAGAAGTTATTGTAGATGTGCAGACATCACAGACAGGTTGTTGCAAATGCTCACCACGTTTGATCAACACGGTCAGTGTCCCTGCAAGGAGGGGAGAAAGAGCTCAGAGGAGCAGCCAACTGAAGACATCTAGGTTTGGGGAGCAGGGTGGGAAGATATACAGTCCTAGAAACATCATTACTAGACAAAGAGATGGTTCCACTTTCAATCCAGGTTCACTCATGTGTGTGAGCCATGCCATAATTCAGATAAACTTCCTATTCCAAGAACACTGAACAGCTTCCAGTCACCACCCCAGCTGGGGCAAAACATCCCTAGCAACTCACAACCCAAACAAGGAGGAAGAAAGGAAGAAGTCCTGGGCCTTAAGGATTGAAGATTGTGTCCTCAGCTGTCTCACTACTCCCCCCAGCTATTTCTGCTCATGACTGGCAAAAGGAAAACAAGTTTTGGGTCAGGGAGCAAGATAAGAAGTAAGAAAATTAAGTTCCTTGCCCACAGCAGGAAAACTATTTTTGAATGCCATGTTGAATGGGAAGCAATTCTATTGTAGAAATAAGAAGTGTTGTGGTTTGGGTAGTGGCTGTTGCTCTACCAACTCAGGAAGCTAAATAAAACAAAACAAAAAAGGATATCATTTGCACACTCCAAAATTTAGTCACGATCGCTCTGACTGGAAGAGACACCAAATGCAGTTCTGTAAATACCAATTTCAGGGGTATAAAGCATGCGTCAGGGTGTTTTAGACCCTGGGGTTTGCCTTAGAATACTGCCAAGCCAGATGCCTGCCTTTCTCCAATCTACATGTTCCGTGGGCCAAATCTTAGCCCCCACACCTTGGCCCATCCCACCATATCCCCTAATGGCACCTGCAATGGTGCTTCCTGCTGGCGAGCCAGAAGGCGCTGTCACACGCATAACAATGGGCAGCCAGGTGGTCAGGGAGCCAACGGGTCATCTGCAAAACAGACAGGGCCAAGTTAGTGACAGAAAATGGGCCATCCAGCTGGAGCCAGCAGAGCTATGCTGGGGGCAGCAAGAGTCACAAGGACCACACTGGCTCCAGTGGCACCAGACCAACAGGTCTCATGTCAGCAGTACAAGAAAGGCGTCCAAATCGATTCCCTGGAGGGGACTCCAAATTCCCTTGAGATAAAGTGGCAGGCAGCAGCAACCTGGGTTACTGTGAGAGCTGGCAAAGCTCGAGTTCATAGAAGCAATGAGGAGAGAGGGCCAGCTTGCTGAGTCTTCCTGGCTCAGAAATTCTAGGCTTGATGGGTATTCACAGGCATTGAGATTCACAGAGGCTCAAGGCTAAGTGTGATGAGGTCATTCCTTGGCCAGGGACACAGGGTAGGAATGGGGATAGAGAAAAACTGCAAAACAGTTGGATGGATGGCACTCAGAACAAGGGCTGAGGCTGTACCTCCGTGTCCTGTTTATCCACCTGCTCCCAGCTGGCTTCAGAGAAAATCTCTGTGCTGCAGCGAGACAAACAGTTCTGATCCAGATTGCTTTCCGAGTCGGGGATTGAAGTCTGTTGGCAAACAAACACAGCTGAAGAGAATGAACCTGGTCTCCTCCCAGAAGAAGAAAGGGCTTGGAAAAGAAGGGACTTTGGGTGGGCCTAGGTGTTAGGGCTGCTGAATCTGTAGGTGCATGAGCCATCAAGAACTGGGTTGAGCAGGTGCAGAGACAGGGTTGAGCTCAGCTGGAAGAGAGATACACAGGTCTAAGGCTGTGTGTAGTGACTTTGGAGTGGAAAGAAGGGCCTTGGGTTCCAGGAGGTGAGTGGGACAGAAGTGACCAGGATGGAATGGGAACTCAGTGTCAGCTGCTCCAGTGGGCCTGTCAATCCAACCCTGCCACTTATATCTGTGTGTTGAAACTGAGTACTTTGGACATGTCCTCCTTTCTCTGAAGGACTCTTAGGAAATTGAGAAATTATCATTAGTATAAAAGAAAAAAATGAGAAATCAGTTTTAATTGAAAGTCATTGGATGAGCCCGCCTTTAATGTACGCTGACTACTTCAGAGCCAGGCTCACACTTGTACTTAAACACCGAGTACTTAAATACCCAGTGAGGAAAGAGCCTCCCTGAGAACCTCCCCTCTGGTACACTTACTTCCAGTCACCAGGACCCGACAGTGCCACAGAGTGGGTACGAATATCTTAAAACTAAACTTTCACAGCTATAACTCATGTTTGCGGTGGCTAAAAGTTTACTAGCTACTGGGGTTGAACAGGAACTACAATTTGACAGGAATATTTGACATTGCCCTACAAATGTCATTCTGCCCAGGAGTTCATGCCCTTAAGACATATACTCCAGATTCGACCAACAATGTAGTGAGTGAGTGCTAACTCTCTTCCTATTCTAACTAAACAGGACATCCATGGAAAGAAAGCAAAGCAGAAAAGAAAAAAGAGACAGACTGCCATTCATGTGGCTGAGGCTGATCTCCAGCCTCTCTCAATAGGGGTACCCTGGACCTTACCAATTCTTTTAGAAATCTGTACCAATCACCATGCACCAGGCACAAAGGGTGCCCAGCCTCAGTGTGCATTGTGTTCTTGGGCAGCTATGGAGAACAGTATACTCACCACTTCATCCCCAAAATCCCCATTGAAGCGTAGGGAGCTGGTCAGATACTGGCTCTCCAGGCGACTCCTCAGCTCCTGGACTTGTTTCTTCAAGGTCTCCACTTCCTGTTGGTGGCCTGACTCAATCTGACGCAGACGCTGTTGGATAGTGTCCGTGTACACAGGCATGCCATCATCATCCAGGTGGCTGCGGGAAGGCTGGTCAGGACTGCCAGCTGCAGATGGCCTCCCTGACTGGCTGTGCAGCCACTTGTGGTGCAAGTTCCTCGAGTGTAAGTGGGCTGAGCTGCAGCTTGTGGTGGACAGCTGGCGGCTCAGTGAGTCCTTGTTCCTACCAGCTTCCCCATTGGTGCAGTGCCCGTTGGGGGTGGGGTACTTCTGGAGGGTGCTAAGCCCTGGGGGCTGCTCTGAGGCCTTATTTTCAGTCTCTGGGGCACCATTGCACACAAGCCCCTCTTTACATTCAGCTACAGGCAAGGCACAAGGAGAATGTGTGGGGCTGTGTGTGCTGCCAGGGGAAGTTCTATGCACCACAGATCCCACTTGGGGCCTGTCAGCCAGGCTCCTCTCTTGATGCCTGCGCTCCATGACTTGAGGAAGCATATCCTTGCCACTGAACCTGCCACTGTTTACCAGGCAAGGTCTATGATGGCCTTGGGGCCCACCTTCTGACTTCACTTTATCTTCCATTAACATGTCCATAGAACTGTCTATGTTTGGTCCTCTGTCCTCAAATAGGACTTGGGAGGGCAGCAGAGAACTTGACGGGGAGGTACCATAAGCAATTTTTATATCTACTGGGATTGAAAGAATTTCTTCCTCCCTGTCCTCTGCCATAGCTTCTATTTGAAGCTGTCCCACAGGGACCTCCTGGGCAACTTCTCCCCTGGAGGGCTCCTGGAGAGAACTGGGAAGAACACTGTGCCCACCCTGCTGTTCAGGAATACCCTGTGAGAAGAGAGAAAGACTGATGCCTGGTTGGCTCCTTAGAGCAGCAGCATCCAGTTCTGATGCCTGACGAACCACAATGACTGAGCCCTCATGGACCTTCCCCCGGTTCACTTTTTCTAAGAGCGCCTCCTCTTTATCGTCCTGCATCTCGATGCTCCCCCTGTGGGTAGGCTCCTCCACACCACTCTCCTCTTTGGTGGCCTCTTGCAAAATGTTCTCCATCTGCCCCTCGGCTACTCCAGCTGCAACAGACAGCTCGGCGCCACCCAGCACTTTGGCTGACTTCCCCAGGCTGTCAGAATCAAAAGACTCTTCTCCAGGACCAGCCAGGCTGCTCAATTCTAGCGAGCGCCTGTGCTGGTGTTCCTGCCACTTCTCGTTCAGGCTTGGGTCGCTACTGCGCCGGCTGGCTAGAGGCACTGTGTTGTCACAGGCTGTGGTCAGATTGTCAAATGATCTAGTCTTTGGTAGCCTATAAGAAAGAAATTTGGAGAAAATGAGACTCTAAGGTACGATAGAACCAAGATCCGGTAGAGAGCCTCTCGTCTGGGAAATGGGGCACAGCCGGATAGCGGGCAGCCTTTGCCCATCACACAATGCACATTTGTGGTGAACCTAGTGCTAAACTGTTGGTAGACAAGCTACTTCTGGGTAAGGGTTTCCTTCATGGCAGAACAGCTCCTTCCCTGCGATCTACTGAAGGTCAGCCCTCAACATAAAAGGAAAAGGCCCTACCAAGTTTTATTAAGCTCCTCAACTGCTGTCAAATTACAAGGAATTAACAGCTGGGTACATTTGCTTAAACCAGTTTCTTACAAGTTCCCTGCAGAAAACTGAACGTGAAGTACGACCTATTCCTGTGAACCTGTGGAAGATCTTAAACTCTTATTCTGGAAAATAGATAAGTCCACATGTCCCAAGAGATCAGGAGACTTTTCTGGATAATTACTCTCTTAGCCTAGTATCTATACCACTACTCTCATTTCAAAATAATTCAATCTCATTTCGCTGTATGTCTTTATCTTAAATTAACAAACTGTCATGGAAAAAATAACTTTGTTGTCAATTACTTCTACTACTAATTTTTGACATTTGCCTTTTCAATCTTTTTGCTAAATTTATCTCTTCTAGACTGCAAGGCTTCCTGCCACTTCCAAATTCTGGAACAACCCCATGTTCTCTGCATCTGGGGCTCTTAGACTTCCAGAGATTTTTATTCACAGCAGACAGAGACTACACAGCCCTATATCAGCTTTGAAGAAGTTACAGAAGACAGACTTTCCATCCCTCGACATCCCTTTAAGAAGAAGGGAATAAAATCTCTGAGGGGGAAATAACATAGGGAGGAGGAGGCAAGAGAACTAAAGTATTAAATGAAGTTGCAATAAGCTGTTCAGCCCTACAGCCAGACCAAGAGGAAACCTGCAGAACAAAGGAAGATTTCTGCTGGGATTGCTAACAAACCATTTCTCCCACACCATGAAGGGAAAACAGAGTCTTTAAGTGGCACCCTACACAAAATAAAATCATCCATTCCCTATAGCTAAAATCATGGGGAACCTATGGATCAAAGGCTAGAAACTGCTAGCAGGTCTTTCACACTAAATGTTCGTACCTTTTCAAAGGGACATGTTATTATCCTTTCTTACGGGTTGCCCATATCAAAGAAAAATGGATAAACAGTCTTTAAACTGTAATTCACAAAAACTAAGAGAGATATACAAACTAGATTCCCCCTGACACAGGGCTTTTTTTCCTTGTCTTGGCTTTTTGTCTTTACTTTTTTCTTGTCTTTGCTTTTGCCCTTCTCTACTAAACTTTCCTTTTGACTCTAACTTGGCAGGCATTTGAACTCTTATTGAGCTCAAAGAACCCTCTCTCTGTGCAGGCCAACTTGGGGAAATTTGCCCTGTCCTGCATCAATACTGCTATGTTTCTCAACTAGTGGCAAAGGAAAGTAGTAATGCTAATTTTCTGATTACATTATTTAAAAATAGTACTTATAAGTCTGAACTCAATAAAGCTAATTCAGTGGCTAAAACTCAAGTCATAGGGTCACAAGGCACCCAGAGGATTTGCTCTATCACTGAAATACTGCTTGGTGCATGCAGTAGAGTGATGTACCAATGGACCCAAATAACCTTTCAGGAATTGAGGCTCATATGGCCTCATAGCCCAAAGCCCCCTTATTTCTTTCCTGAGGAAGCTTCAGAGATAGAAAATGTGTGGAGCCAGCCAATATCATCATCTCCTGACCAACCACAGGCATGTCCTAACAGAGAAATATACCACACAAGACTTGAGGCCTTGGCTTCAATCCTGGGCTCACCGGTTCAAGAGTGGATCATCGGGGCTGCTGCCAGGGGCTGGATATGGCGCACAGCTGTCATCCACAGGGGTAGATGGAGATGGGCAAGGTAGGTACACTGCACTCCACAACATCAGGTTACGCACATGACACACAGGGTACAGCACCTGAGAAGAGAGTAGAGGACACAGGATTAAACAAGTCTCAACAAGACTTTTAGAAATGTCTAGAAATGAGGGTCAAGAACAAGCACAAAGCTGGAACACCGAACAGGACTTCGCAAATCTCCAAAGGAAGTTAGCATCAGAGGATACAGGTCTATATCCCAAGGAGGCCTATATACACGATTAGGCAACATTTTTCACCTCAGAGCTTCTTGTGGGCATGAACACCTAAAGGATTTTATAAGAATCCACTTCTCAGATCACCTTTATCGAAAGGCTGACTTTCATCAGCTTAATTTGTTGCATTTACTGCATAAGAAAGTGAGTTGTTTCACTAGATGATAGCGATTGTCTGTTTCCTGGTACAAAAACTTGGCTTCACAAGATACCATCAAACCTGTTTTACAGGATCATTTAAATTAGTCATGTAAAAAGGAGGGCATTTATTCCTGGATTGTTACTTCCCCAGCAGGCACAGTGAAGGAGACAAAAGCAGTTAGCTTAAACCTTTCCTCTCATTACTTAAATGTGGTGAGAAGTGTAATAGTCCAGGCAAAGCAATATAACCTCCTATAAACCTCCTTCTGACTTTAAAATTGAAGACACATTCTGACAAAAGTAACATTACCATGTTATCAACACAAATGTAAGTGCCTCCTTTTCTCTGCTTAACAGAAGGTGTTCCCTTGAGGAACAAAGTCTTAGAGGGCCTGCCAGTTCTCTACGTGAGCAGAGAATCACACAGATGCACATGCTAATGTCACATACAGTTTTCTGCTCTTTGAGACAGAAGATGGGTATCATCGCCTGTTGACACTGGAAGAGTGTTGGGGGCCTGGTGGCAGCACCTTCTGAACTACCAGGGGCATCCAGAAAACAACTTAAGTGCCTTTACCACTCGTTAGAACATGCTAGGAGTGAGTTAAATTCTGGCAGAGGTACCAGAAAAGATCTGTGTCTGGAGTAGCACAGTAGAGATGTATATTAACTCAAACCACCCTGAGCAAAAGTGGTCAGGAGCAGGTCAGAGCATCACCAGAAAACAGGCCTTTCTTAAGACAGAACAGTAGCGAAAAAAATGGACCCAACCCATCCACAGACAACAGAAATGCATTTGAGAAAACAGTCTCTACTAAAAAGGCTCCCATATGTATCCATCCCCAAATTCCTTCTGCTTATCAGAGAGAAAAAGCTGAAAGATACATACGGCTTCTGATTGAGAGGAATATAGCAGGTTTTTGAAAGCCTTGTTGCCTGCTCGAAGCAGCGACCACACGGAACATGTCCGTTCCTGAGTATGCTTTTCCCCTCTCTCCTTGGCATTGTTGCACAGGAATGTTCCAAAGAGGCAGGAATAGGTATGCTGTACCAGTTTCACCTATGGAAATCCAATGAGATAAAAATGAAGCAACGGGTACACATTCTCTCAGGGAAGGTCAGCCCAGCTGAACCACCCTTCCCGGACATTCCCGAGAACACTTTAGTCCACAGTCAATAAGGTTGGGGAAACCAAGTAAAACCATGCAATAGCCACTACCTCACACCACCATTAACCCTGAGTCAAAAGAGCAAAGACAGAGCACTGGTACATGTACGCCTCTTGGCCCCCAGCATACAGTCTCTGAGGTCTTAGGTTAACTCTCTAAGCTACCCTCAAGAGCAACAGCATATAAACCAGGTATAGGAGGTCAGTGTGCAACCCAAGTCTTAACTGAGAGCATACTTCTAATTTTCATGCAACAAATCATTACTGAGCATCTCACATACCCTAGACATTCTATGGGGCTGGCTATGCAACAATAATTAGACAGCTCCTGCCATGATGGAACTTATTCCAATGAGAGAAGGATGACCAGTGCTATGGACAGAGTAAGAGGAAAAGGGCACATGCAGGGCAGTGTGGGAAAGCCTCACTAGCTCAATATCTGATGGAATTGACAGAGCAGGTCATGTGGGTATCTGGTAGGGAAATGCTCAGCAGAGGTAACAGCAAGCACAATGATCTGAACTAAGTGTATGCTTGTGATTTCTGAGAAACAGAAGGAGGCCAGTGTGACTAAAGTACACTGCACAAGGAGGAAAATGGTATGAAATAAAGGTAGACAGGTAATGTCCAAAAGAGCTCTGCAGGTCATTTTAAGGACTTTGACTTTTATTCTGTGTGAAATCGAAAGTTGCTGGATATTTTTCAGCCAAGGAATGACATGGTCTGTATTATGCTCTAGGAGGTTCCCTGCTGGATTGACTCTCTCGAATTGGGGCAGGAGACCAGTGTGGAAACAGCAGAAACAGCAATAAGTAATCACGTTTTAGATATATTTTGAAAGCAGAGCTGCAGAATCTATTGACAGAGTATGATATATGAAAGAAAGAGGAGAGCTGAGAATGACATAAAAGTTTTGCCCTAAATAAATGGGACTGAATTATCATTTGGTGAGATGGAAGACTTTTGGAAGAATGAGTTTTGGGGTAGGGAGATACGGAAATCAAAAACTAAGTTTAGAAAATGTTAAGTTTGAAATGTCATTAAGACACCCAAGTGGAGATACTGAGTAGTTACAGTTGGATATGTGAGTATGGAGTTAAGTGCAGGGGTCCTGAGCTGAAGATGTATGAATATGGGAATCACAGATAGCAATTTAAGCCACTGGACTGGATGAAATTCCTAGACACAAGTGTAGACAGATAGAGAAGCAGCCTGGAACATCTAGCATTCAGAACTGGGGAGGTAAGGAGGAACCAACAAAGCAGAGAGAAAAGACCAGCTTGTGAAGTAAAGGAGAATTAAGAGCGCATAATGAAAGTCAAATGAAAGAGTGTTTCGAGAAAAAGTGATTAAACTCTGCCAAACATAACTGATGGATCAAAGAAGATGAAGACAGTCAAAAGGAACAAACTTCCAGTTATAAAATAAATAAGTCATGGGGATGTAATGTACAGCACAGTGACTATAGTTAATAATACTGTATTGCATATTTAAAAGTTGCTAAGAGAGAAGATCTTAAAAGTTCTCATTCTAAGAAAAAAAAATTAACTGTATGGTGATAGATGTCAACTAGACTTCCTGATATCATTTCAAAATATATACAAATATCAAATCATTATGTTACCCACCTGAAACTAATTAATGTATGTCAATCATTCCTCAACTACAAAAAAGATTAAGACTGAGAGCTGATCACCAGACTGGCAATATGAAGGTCACTGGTCACCTTAACAACAGCAGCTCTGGTAAAGTGGTGAGGTGAACACCTGATTGGAATGGTTTAAGAGAGAATGGGAAGATAAGAACTTGAGACAGTAAATGCAGAAGACTTGAGGAGCTCTGCTGTGAAGAAATGAGATATGAGAAATCAGAATAGCTAGAATAGGGTACAGGGATAAGAAAAGTTTGATGAGATGGGAGGCACTATATCTTGTTTATATGCTGTTGGCAATGATCTGGTAGAGAAGGAAATATGCCATTGCAAAAAGGAGAGAGGAAAAAAGCTGGAGCTATGCAGCTGAGCAGAGAGGAGGCAGGAGCTGATGAACAAGTGGAAGGAGGGGCTGGAAGAAGGCAAGGATAGCATGTCCTCCATCGAAGGGGAGGGGGCAGAGAACATAGGATAGATGTATGGGGTTTGGTAGATGGAATGAACGGAGCAGAGGACATTCTATTGTTTCTATTTCTAACTGCTATTGAGGGCTTATATCCTCTACTTTAAAAGCTAAGTTTAAAACAACTCAAAGACTTCATGCAAACTTCATACATCTGGATTCACTGAATTAATACACTTGATTATTATTATTGTTTTTTAACTAAAAAATAGAAGAATGGCCCCTCTATTAAATTCTAAAAAGGATACACAGTTTTTCAAGTGAAAACTGGCCCACTAACATTTGTATTGATAACCCCCAAATTTTAGAAAGTCCCAGAAAAGGAAGAATCACAAACCCAAACTCACAAGGAATGCTTCATTGAACTCAAAAGAGCAAGGAAATTGCCTCTGAAGCTGATGAACGCAGTCAAGCCACTGCAGGAACACTGGACAACGCTCGTTCAGATCATCTGAGTTCTCCCCATGACCACACCGGTCAGCAAACTTGTGACCAAAATCCAGCCACTCCATCTCCACCAGAACCTGGAAACCCTGTGGGGGAAGCACCCAAGAGTCTATCTGTGCTTTTCTATCCAGACTGTAATAGTCCTGAGCCTGGTATCACTGGCAGCAAATCCGTTTAACAGCTTCCCACTAAGCTCATCAATAGCCCCTGACCCAAACCCACAGCCCAAGGCTCCAACCCAGCTGAGACACATGCTTAGGGCTGTTTTCCAATTCCCTCAACTCCATTCCATAATCATCAAAAGGGTACTATCTTTCATTCACTATAAAGCCACATTTTTCTTCTAAATTTAAAAAATTTTTAAGTTTCTTTAATGTTAGACTTATAAAGTCATGTTTGTAAAATCTTTCCCCATCCCATATTTACATATATTTTTGGGTAACTTTATGTGTTTTTTTTTTTTTTAACATCTTTAACTCAATAGGTGGTTATTTCAGAGTATGGCTCTTTCTTCACAGAACACTCTGCGGTGATATCTACATCCATGATGTAAGCATGCCAAGATCTTTTTATAGAAGCCCCATCTTCCTGGGGTAGCCCAAACTTTTCCCAGTAGGTAGAACATAAAGGAAAAAATGTCTATATTCTCAATACCTTGTTATCCACAATCTGCCCCACTTTAAGAGGCAAAAGCTGAGGCGGGTACCACCATAATTCAGCTCAAAGGAGCAAAAATTTAAAAACAAAAATTTCACTTTCATTAGACCTTCACCACATGACAAAACCTGATCATAAAACCCTCCAAGGTTTTCCCAACTCATCTGGAAGTACCAAATCCTACTTCTTGGACGCACCTACCTCTATGGTTCGGTAATAAGGGTCCAGTAAGAGCTTAGCCAATGCCACAATCTGGGGGGTGCGGTCCCAGCCATCTGAGCAGTGCACTAGCACTGGTCGCTGATCACGATCCACAGCATGCACTACCAGAAGTGCTGACTTCAAAAGCACAGACAGGTGATGGAGCCATTTTGTGCTTTCAAGAGCCGAGAGCCAACTATAAAAATAAAAATGGAAGCGCTAAGGAAATGATTATTTTTCTGATTTACTTTACTGCATCATGCCAAATACCTGTCAAATGAAAAAGCAGTCCTAAAGACTTTTCCCTCCATATAAAACACTGCCAAAACAGAAAATCTCTATCTTTATAAAACAAGTACATGGATATGGCTCACACCCTACTGTGCTATACAAGAGAGCCTTAGAAATAGGACAATCATTAACAGGACTACCTTTTATTTCAAAAATCTTATGGCTAATTTCCCAGAGAATTAATATTTATTATTTTTCAGTCTACAGTAGGTATATACTCAGTATAAGAAAGGTGGTTCTTTCTGGAATCTCCTCCACAAGAAACCATGGCCACTTGTGAGATGGAAAACAGAAGATGTTTATATTTAATGATCAGTAACTCTGCCCAACAAGTTCTCAAAACAAAAACAAAAAGCAAAGAAAAACTCAAACACAAAACACGCCTGTAATTAAATGTTAGCTAGATGCCACATTCAAGACTGGTGCAGAAAACATCACTTGCTACAACCCACACCTTAACACCTACCACTGCTCAACTCCTGAATATCTGTTGGTTAAAACTAGATGGGCCCAAATTAATAGTTTAGACTCATTCAAGTTAGTACACCAATGGTTACACAGTATTACTGGGCTTTAACAGAGACTGGATTCAGCAAGGGTCTAGAAGAACCTTTTTGCAAAAGGCCTTCAGGAAATATCAGATCCTCAGAATTGCCCTTAGGGAGTAATCACGAACTGATGACACTTATCTATTATAACCTGTGGTGACAGTTTGTTCCTTGTGCCCTATCATGAATTCCACCCCCCCACTCAAAAAAAGCTGTCTGATTTGTCCAAAATGCAATCAGATTTGTATTAAGACCAGAGTCTAGCCCTTCAAACAGAGTCAGAGGAGGAAATTAATACTTCTGCCAGGGAGGCTCTGAGAAGGCTATTGCCAAAACTAGGCTATAAAAGACTATTAAAACTTGAGGAATGAGTGTGAATTTTTGGAATAGTCCAAGGGGCAGGGGTCTTTCCAGGCAAACAGACAACAGAATGCAGTGCATAAGCATTGGTTTCACACAGAATAAATTGGTCTACCAATCAGACTCTAAATTCTGAGAAGGTGGACACTGTGTCTCAATATAAGTGAACCCCTACAGTAGTGCTTAGCATATAGTGAAGATTCCTAATGTTCAAATCATAGTTAACAATTCAATCTCAAGACTTTCTATTTCCTAAAAGTACCCAAGAAACATTTTTTGCTGGTGGGTCAATTGTTTATTCTCATTCCTCACACAGTCTTGAAAGAAACTAAAAAATAAGACTTAGGAGAGTAAATACTAAATTATCTCCTGGTCCCTGGAGAAATGGTAAATGAGAACCAGTGTTAGGTTCTCTTGAACCTGACTGAACCATATATACATACCAGTTGGTGTTCTCCATGCCTAACAGAGAAGCTGCACTCCAAAATCAGCCAACCATACTCCCCTGTCCTATTCTTAAACTGGAATAGAAACATACTGTGCCCTAGCCCTACACAACCACAAAAAAAGTGTTGAGAGAAGAGGCTTGTTTATATATAGCTGGTCCCACCACTGCCATACTTCTTTTTATCCTCAAGGGAGGCTTCGGCACTGCATTATGACTTGCTGCCAAAGAAAGACAAAACATTACTTTCTTTAATAAAATCCCCCAGACATTCATTTGGACCAGGTGAGGCCTAATTATAGCTTTTTGACTCGGAGTTTAAAAAATAGCTTTTTAAGAAAGAATTTTAATATATGGAAGATATTAGAGATCAGGTAGTACTGATTCTATCCTTTTCATTTTATAGATAGGAAAACTGATTAAGCCACTTGGCCAAAGTCATATAGTCAATTAGTGGCAGATCTCCCAAGTTGTCCTTTCTATGCCCCACCTTTAAGGAAGAGAACACTACTAGCTGGGTTCTCGAAATGTGTGGCAGATGCATACTGCTAATCCCCAAAGCAGAGAACATCAAGCTCATTTCTTCAGTCAGGCTTTCCCCAAGGACAAGTGCTTCACTCTCTGTGCTGATTGCAACTGTGATAAATTTAATCATTTGCTACCAGGAGTTTGTACAAGTGGTTCAGGCAGCCATTTGATTTAATAAATCAAATAAAGAATGCTGCAAAACTTTATGTGATCATGAGACCTACTGAATAGAACCCAGGAAAATAGTTATGAGTTCCAGCATAAATACCAGAAAGGAGAAAATTCTATCTTCTCAGGCACCACTGCTGGCTTCCTGAAATAGTAAAACAGGGGTTTTTAAATATTTATCTGTCCTTATTTATTTAACAGAGCATTCCTCCTAATTTATCTTGTATTCAAACAGTTCCTTTGGAAGGAAGGGATGTTATTTCACCTTCTTCACTGCAAATGCCAGCAATTCATTTTTAATAAGCAATAAAAATCATGGTAATGTTCTTAGAAAATAAGGGAGGGCAGTTCAGAAATCAGAAGTATGTGTAAAAGGAACTGGCCTAATGGTTAAGTTTAAAGAAAGTTTAACCCTTTTTAGACCACGATGGAATAAATTTTGACTCCTTGTGGTAAAACATCTCAGTTCATAATAGATTAGTATCACTACAGTACATCAGAAACCAGAGAATTAAATTGCTTTGGACCAAAAACAATGTAGAAGAGAGGAAGAGGTTCCAGGAAAAACAAGAAGACAATGCTTCTGTTCTGAGAGCTGAGATTTGTTAGTGCTGCACATTTTAAACCTTTCAAAGGGCTACATTTTAATCCCAGCTCCCCATTTATGTTGCCATGCTCCTAACACAGAAAGAATACCAAGAGAGACTGACAGTAAAACTGAAGTTTACCAAGAAATAGAAGGAAAGATACTTCCAAACTCATTTTAAAAAAGGGGAGGGGAATGCAAAATTAAATCCAAGGCCAAGCAAGATCTTACTTTCCGGGATCTGGCATCTGTGTGCACAGCAACCGCAGAGACTGAAAACTCCTCCGAATTGAATGAATATTTGCCATCCCCATAAATACAACTTCACAGTTCGGGTAATACTCTGGAGAGAACAACAATAAACAGAACGCAAATATGTTGAATTTCAAGGTCACACGGCCAAATTAAAAAAAAAAAAATGGCTAAAAACAAACCTGTTGCAGCTGCTGGCAGACAGCAGTGTTCTAATGCCTATTAGCCCAGTTCTTTATTATAAGAGGAAAACAGTGCTTGAATTTTAGCTGTCTTTGCAAAAAGGAAGGTTATAGTAAAGATACTGACATAAAATAAAAGCTGTTAATTGTTTTTTAAAAAAAGTTCTACATACTTCTGTCTCACCCCAGGTTTACTACTTGAATCTCATCTAACTTATAGCTCTGGAGGAATCTCTGAAAAGAACCTGGCAGAACAATGCATTCAAATTTCACCTTGAAATCACTACTTTTTAATTTCCAGCTTAGATCACATCTAAATAAGGAGCTGGTGCCTCTACCTGCTCCATCAGCACACAACGAGCACCAATGGGGTCCCTCCTAGGAGAAAACCAGCATTCAAACAGTAGGAATGCCAAAGGTCAGGACAGAGGTGCTTTGCTAGTTTTGTATTTACTGACTCAATTACCATGCCAGGTTTTTCAAGCAGAAGCCATGTTAAGAGTTTTCTGTGAGGCTAGTGATGAGTATACTCACTTGCCAAAGGCAATAAAAAGCTCTTGGATGGCTGAGAAATTGAGCCACTAAAGAAGTAGCTTCCAAATATGAACAGATCTTATTATGGGATAGGATTTACTTTCCTTATCACCTAAAGGTTGGCACAGGAAAGAAGGATTATTTGGTTTCATTAAACCTCCTTCTCTGTTTTTCCCCTAAAAAGAAGGTAGTGTTAAGAATCCAAAAAGCTCTGGCTCCCTCGAGATAATTGAGGAATATGGCTTACCATTCATTTCACATTGAGAAGTAAGACCAAGTTGGACACAGGTTGGACCCACAAGAATAGAATGTTGGGGGACAAAGCACTGTACACCTCACCTGGGCATTCACAGCCTCCTCCTTTGGCTCGGTTTGCGACAGCTGCAGCATAGGAACGTGCATCCAAGATCAAAAGCTTCTGTGGTTGGATGGCTAAACTCTCTGCTCCTGAAGCATTTGACAGAGAAGAATCTAGAGACATCAGGAGTGAGGAAGAAAACTAAATGAACCTGTCTCTCCCAGAACTGTGCAAAATAAGTACCACAGGCACATATGACAAACAAAAACTCATTAGGTGAAATCCACCTACCAGAACCCTTGACATATAGACGTCTCTTTATTTCCTATTTTGCCTACAATTTCCTATACCTTGTTTCTACATTGCTAGTCTTTTAATAAAGATTGGTGTTTTCCTCTGTGGTCTGGAGACACTGCAGGTCCCCTATCACATATATACTCCCTTCTTGTCACTATGGCAAGAAAGACAACAAACACTCTAGTCCTCTTAATTTGAAACAAGGGGTCTTCTGGTTCATTGCCAAGACCCATGACTATTCAAACAAATCCATCAATTAAAGTTTTGCTATCTCTCTTCTATGAAACAAATTCTATGTCTTATAAAGAAAAGGCCATTTCAACAAAAGGTTCTTAAATGTTATAATTACTGCTATGGGTCCAGGGAGCACCTTACCAAACTCCACATCAGAAAGATCTCCTGCATTGGGAAAGTCTCGAGAACTGTTCCTAGTCGACAGCTTGTTGCCACTTGATCGGGAGTCCGAGGCACAAGCTTTGGCTACTGACTGCACCAGATGTTCATCATCAGCATTTCGCCAGCCCCACCAGCTGACCTCTGGCTGTCCACAGCGGGCAATGACAGCCCCATTGCTCTGGTGCCTGTGTGGGAAATAAGACACAAAAACTGTACCATCCCAGTGGCCCCATTTAGATGCCCTGTGCTCATACCAAAAGTGAGGTCGTGGGTTTTAAATGCCTTAATGAACAGCGTGATTACATGTAGGAGATGAGTTAGCTTCAAGCCCCCTTAGGGCAGAAATCTCATATAGCAACAAGAATAAATAACAAACCTATCTGAACCTTTCTCAATTTTTATATCATTTTAGAGACCTTTGTAGCATTACCAATACTATATTAATTCTACAACTCAATAATAAAGCATTATTCTCTCTTTTTATACTGCACCTAAATGGGCTGGCAGAAAAAATAATGAAAAAAAAAAAACATTTGTTTCCTCACTGACTTCCGAGGCCTCACTGAAGCAACAGTACACTTATGGCTGGTTTGGGAATTCTTTTCAAAACAAGATCTTGCCTTTGGGACTGAAACTACCTGGCTCACAGTGGACTGCTTTACAAAATTTCCTTATACTTCCTAAGTCACAAACTACTTATAGGCAGATAGTTCAAATAAGCCAGCAGCTTCCCTTCCTCGAGCTCTTAGAAGGAACAGCATAAACCTCAATAAGCCACACTCACATAGATGCTTTTTCAAGAAATAAGACCAGAAATCATCATAGTCACAGTCTACTTTAAGGTGCTATTGAAACCCAGTCGTGGGTCTGGGATTTCTTTTTCAAGTGGTGAAAATTACTAAAACTGATTGTAATGATGGCTGCACAACTCTGTGAACGTATTTTTTAAAAATCACTGAACTATCTATACACATTAAAAGGGTGAACTGTGACACCTCAATAATCAGTTCAATGTAAAAATAAATTAGCAAAATAAAAAGCCAGTAAGCAAAAAATTCAAATGTCTCCCAATTCTAAATCCCAGAGGAAACCAAGTGTCTTACTTCCCATTAAAATTATTTCTAAACACATATATGCATATACACACATTACTCATATACTGGACTCAGATGAATTTAAATATTCTACTGAATTTGTCTTGTTCAAGGAATAATGTGGGAAAGATTGTTTTTAATCTTAATGCTCATAAGCAATAAATTAAATGTGGGAGTAATTAAATTCTACTGGAACTACCAGTTCACTTGTAATTTTGAAAGTACTTGTGTATTGCTAACACACTCAAATGACTCCCTGCTGAATGAAGCCAAACTGCAAATAAAACCTCATTGATTCTTAAAATGCCTACTAGTATACAGTAATCAGTGCTGGGTAACCAATAAGCTGATTGATGCCAAACCTTTATTTAAAAACAGGCTGGCAGAGCCTTTAGAAGCAAGCATCCTCTCTCTCTGCAATGCTTCTCAGCAGTGCCCAAGAGGAACAGGAGATGGCACTCTTCAGCCTGGGTTTTAGGCTTTAAAGGCTATGGCATTATTAGTTAGCTAGACTGCAACTGAGCTGATACAATAAGCAGTTTCCTGCAGTCTTCTAAAGTGCTTTAGGACTGCATGAAAGAGAACTAAAATACTAAAGCTAAAAATTACTAAAGAACATTTCTATCATTTTAACAAACAGAACCAGAAAAACAGTATAAAAATCAAGGTGTCCAGTGGATGAGTCCACTTCTAAACACTGAATGCTTGTTTTATATAGAAACATAGAAATGTTTAAACTATCCCTAAGTTGGTGTTACACAAACTCCCTAAATGACTAGAAGTTTCTAATAATCACTCCAGGCATAAAGAAAGGGAGCTGTAAATTGTACTACAGATGGGCACCCTTAGCACCATCTTGTGTTAGAGCAATCTCTGTCTTCAATGATGAAACCAACTAATAAGCACTCATCAGTCGGAGAAAGCACTCATGAGGCGCTGGTTCAGTGGGTGTTGTCAAGTAGCTAGTGCTAGCAACCTCTGGAATCATTACTACAATCTATAGACAACTAAATCTAGTAAATGCCTGTTGGATTCAGAAGCATCTTGCCACCTGGGGTGGCAAAGCAAAGAGTGACCAAGTATTCCAAAACATTCTTCAACTACTCTGATCTAACAACCCAGCCTGGAGCTCAGAGATTCAAGATATGTTCTAAAACAGAGGTCAGTTCCTAGAAACCTGTCTGATTTTATGCAGACTACACCAAAAACTTTCATTTGTAATGTTTTGAGAGCAGATTTTCTCTGAGAAACTACAAATAAAATTTTTCATTTATGTCTCCAGAAAGAGGTTAAAAAAAAAAAGAAATCTTATGACTTGTGCCCTCTAGAATAAATTTTAGAAGGGATAAAAGGCTTCTCATGTTTATTCTAAGATGTTTTTCTTCAACCTGCACTACCAACAGAGAAAATTCACCTAAAGTCCTTTACTTTAAAAATGAGAGTCCTTCCCCCTTATATTCAAAGTCAGCAAACTGTACAAATGCAGGGCTGCTGATCTAACACAGCTGTTGGTCACAGAGCAGCAGCTAGCTGCTTTCCCCATCTGAGCTAGGCTGATCACTGATAAGACTCATAAATCCTTTGAGCTTTCACTGCTCTCTTAATTCTTGTGTCATGCTTACCATTTAAATGATAGGTAAATTTGGTGACCTACTTTTCTAGGGGTATTTGAAAACAAGAGTGATGAAATTGAGAATGAAAACTTAATGGGTTCCACTGGACCAAAAGCAAATACTTTTCCATCTCTCTATATTCAGAGCGACCATCAGAATTTGCCTTCAGTGGACTAAATGAACAAGCTGGTTACCACAGTGGGAATTCCACAAAGAGATCAATCCCTTCCCAGAAGCTCAGTATTTCGATGGAATGCCTCCAGGCATAAAAGGAGTTTCTAACTAAGCCCCACTGGGTTGGCCCAAATTCAAAAAGACATCAAAAAGTCTGCAAATTGGGAAAATGAAATGGAGAATGTGAATATTACAAGATGATGTCTGAAATAGTTCCAAAATAGTAAGGAACAACTTCTTAAAAATTTAATATGATTCTCTGAGAACTGAACTATTCATTGAATTATAAAAGCAGCCATCAGGAATACAAGCTACTCTGGACACTGCTTAGAGAAATCCAGTGTTTACAAATTTATTCTGATGTCACAACACATCTACAAAGAACATCATTCCCATTTTACTAATTAGAAACAGGCTGAGGTCAGTTAGAGAACTTACTCAAGGTGCTATAGCAAGGAATATCAGAGAAAAAATTTAAACTCCAAAAGCTGTGCTTGTCACCAGGCCACCACCCCCTTCTAGAACTTGCCTCCCTTGGCTCTCCTACGTCTGATCTCTAAGATCTATCCAGCCAAGCCCTAGCCTTCTCTAAATGTTCCCTCTCAAAGCAGAGCTCTTCCCAGTGTTGAAGTTTTTCAACCACAAAGATAATCACAAATGACTAAAGTCTATACTCTCAATTTTCATTTTCTAGAACTCATTTCTCTTGATCCAAAGGCCAAGATCTAAATGCAATAAGCACATTATCTTTCCATAAAATATCAGAAGGATCTTAAAATATCAAGATCAGCCACTTTTCTATTAAAATTTTCTTACCAGTGTCAACATATACCATCAGCTAGTACTCTGGATGTAATAATTTACTGGTGGGTGTGTGACTGGAAGAGCAGCGTAAGCAAAAAGGAAGCACAGAATTGCCTGGAAAGTTTCCTGAAATTTCCCATCCCTTCCCAGGTTAGCGGCAACAGAGGCAGCAGCAGACTATATGCAGTGGACCAGCAGCACCAGACCAAGATGGGCCTGGACAGGCTTACTTACCTATAGATGACGACAGGAATGCGCTTCCAGGACCTGAAGCTTGCTACACTTTCTAGTTCTTTGTCAGTGATCCAGGCAGGCACTATGAGCTCCTGTGGATAGCTACCACATAGCCTAATAGGGAAGGTGAGAAAAAGAAAGAGCAAAGAAGAAAGAGAGAGGAGGGAGAAGAGGGAGAGACACTTGGTGAGTAAGCAGCATAAGGGTGTTAACCAAGCTACCCCAGAGCCAGTTAAAAGGCAATGAGGAGCATTACTTGAGTCTTGGCTTGCTTAGGTAGTTCGAGTTGCCTTAAGCGTTTACTTATGTATATATCAAGTGATACTCTCTTGGTTCTCCACTTGATGTCTTTTGAGAATCTGCCAATCTTAACTATTAATGAAAAAGGGAGTTGAGAGGCAGTTACTCCATTGTAACTCTATTTTAACAGATACACAGGTCATTTCTAACCATACAAATACCCAGTCCAACTACAGAAGTGAAAGTCTATGTCACCTTTACCAGACTTTCAAGCTTTTTGACAAAAAGCCTGAAGGAGGCTTTTGTCAAAGGGAAACATATAAAGAACAAGAGTCCACAATCTCAAGTTTCCAGAGATGTCACAGGATTATTAAACATATTCTTTGATGTGAACCAAACAAAGTATTCTAATTACAGGTAACAGATGAAGCCATGGGTACGTAAAAACTGTACCACAGGTCAATTTGCATACATAATTATAGTCCCATTTACCCAAATTAGTAATGTGAATAAGCTATTAATCATAATCCCTATAAAATATACTTCAAAATAAACTACAATACAGCATGCTAGTCAAGCTGTATTTCTGATAGGCTTTTCACTTATAGGACAATCTCTCCTAATGGGTAACCCAATATTACTTTTAATAGTGGATGCAATAAGAGCTTTTCAAGAGCTTTTCCAAATCCTAAAATACACAAACTACACCACCACCACAACCCCACCCCCACATTCCCTAAACTATCTCATGCATTAGGGGAAGAGGCAGAACAAACACAAAGTGGCTTAGGAATTGGGGATTTTGATCATTCTGTACCACATAGCTCTCTCCTGTTCTTAATTTCCAGAAGATTAATTATTAGGAATTTAAAAACCAATGGACCAGAAGAATAGCTATGACCAAGAGTAGCTCTGCAAAAGTCCTAACACCTACCCACAATCTCCTAAAAATAGCCAGAGACACAGTAAGCATAGTTAATACTCTTACCATGAGTCTTGTTCATTTTATCTTGTTTTAAACTTAAGAGTAAATTTAGCTCTCATTCTTCCTTTTTAGTAGGAAGACCTTTTCAATTTCCTGAAGACCAGTTTTGAGGTGAAATAGCAGAATCAAAGATAAGTTAATTTTAAAAACCTATATAAAGTAGGGATTTTTGAAACCAATGGCTTTTGAACTCAAACTTCTTTTCAACAAGTTTAACTTAATTCAGTTTTTATTTCACCCAATTTTTTTATCATTATATTCCTTTCCCTATAAGTCTAACACTATCTAGTAGTCAGCTCTTCAGCAAATACTAGTGACAGGAAAGGTGGGTTACACATGACCAAAGCCTGTAGCAGCCTCAGGCTCTCTGAAGCCCCTCCCTCCAGCTTCCACATGTATTTTCTGCTTTGACTTATCATTGAGAACAGGCAAAGATATGATAAGTCTATAGCTCCCAATTCTTCACAACACCTCTGGTTCTTAACTCCTTGGCCAAGGTCCATGTTAAAAGCTATGTACAGTAAATAAGCTACAGTTTTTCCAATGAAAAATAAAATGCTCTGATGGCTAGCCACAAAGATACCAGGATAACAGCTATCATAATTTAAGGCAGCTCAAAGGACAACAGTATGACTAATGCCTCCAGTTGCTACAGGAAAACTTAAGAATACATTATTTTAAATCTCCTGGAAAGTTTTCTTTTGTTTTATAAAAATTTGGATCACCAAAATCACAGTAGTTAATTACCTTCCTCCATCAAAGTACTTACACCTGTTAGGAAAACAGGTAATGGGAAATCTTTAATAATGGTTACATTAATATTTAATGGTTAAATAATTATAGCTGTGAAGTTAGTTTTAGATCAGTATATTAAAGACAGAATAACTTGTGCCTATTTCACAGGACCTGAGGTAAAATTATAGTCATAAAAACTATCTCCTAAGTGTTTTACCACTGCTTATGAGATTACCGATCCTTTCTCTAATGTGATGTCAAGTGGTGATGAAAACAATGAAACCTGCTTAATTACACAAAAACCCAGTGTTATCAGACACGCATGTGCCAAGAAGAACAGGACTGGAGGGGACAGAAAGGAAGGTTCCAGAATCCTTTTGAATAAGTATCACTTTCCACTTCAGTGATAGATAGCATTGTGGATTAGAAGGCTCAAGAAGTACTCGAGATCATGCATTCAGATTTAACAAATAAAACTCCACTTGAAAGTCTAAATTCAAGAGTTCTGCCACATGTGAACTGGGATTTCTGCAAAAGTACACTGGCTGTGACATACAATCCACAGGGATCCATACAACTCACTTGTACTTCTCATTGATATTGGAGATCCTCCAGGCATTGGTCATATCAAAACCCATCCGCTCCACTTCGTTTTTGAACCTTGACGTCACATGTTCCCCTAAGGGCCAAAGACAGCAGAAAGGAAGAAATCGATTCCATTTTGCATAAAAAGGGGAATAAAAGCATAGTTATCCCACTCAGTTATTGGGTGGTGGGGTGCACAGGTATCATATAAATAAAACATTTTATTTGTTAAAAGAACAAAAACGTGTCAGGATTAAGACTGAATGAAGGAATAAAAAATTAATTTTGAGCAAGAATTATGCTATTTAATCACTACTATTAACTCTTAAGGGTAGTATCACTAAGCTCATTTTACAGAGGACAAAACTAAGAGAGAGGTTATTACGGCAGGTCTGTCTGGTTCTAAAACCCATGTTCTTATCATCATATTGGCTACTTACCTATTTCCACACTCAGAGTGAGGGTATTTATAAGAATTAACACCAACAAGTTTAACAAGAATAGTAATATGGATCTACAACTCCTTGTCAGAAACGTTTGGGCCAGATTTCAGAATGAGAGTTTTCTGGATTTTAAGATGCTACATATTTAATATTAAGTTAACACTCTCAAGATAGTCTACTTAATCAAACACTAATATTTCTGCAATGAAATGTGTGAATAATTCACACTAAGTGGGATTGATAAATAAAGCAACAAACAGCTTCATGTTAGCTCAGTTCAGATCAAGCCAACAAACAAAATAAGAAAAATCTTTTGATTTTCAGAGCCTTAGGGATTACAGAATTACAGGTAAGAGATCATGGTACTACAACTGCTAGTCCCAGGAATCTTAGGAAACATCACACTAGCAAGTAAAATGCTGATCATTTGTAAGAATATCCACCCAAACATGTATAACCTACCTACATCTACCCTAATGAATCTGCTACCTCTTCCTTAAGACAGTGAGAAACAAAGGCAGAAATGAACCAAACATAAACGTCATTAAATCTGAAATGACTTTCTTACTTGAAAACACAGAGTCCTAAGGCAGCAATTTTATTAAAAACAAACAGAAAACCATTAAGCAGTATTTCTAATATATAGTATTATAGGTTGTAAAATAAATGCTGGTGGGGGTTGGGATAAACTACAACAACAAATAAAAGCACAAAACAGGCTGTTTTGGTGATTAAAGTATAAAACTTTGGTCTCCCTGGGAGAGGAGTTTCAAAATAGGAAACAGCAATTACTTGAATGAAGGACAATTCTATAAAACTACTTCCTACTGAAACTGCTTTTCTTGAGCTTAAACTAAGTATTATATGTTTCCTGAAAAAAAGCTATAAAAAGATGAAGTTCAAAGATGCAGGAAGAAATAATCAGCTGAATCTATCCCATTTTGGAAAATAGGAAAAAACTTATCTGAAGTAGAATGCCATTTGTCTTCAAATTGCAAGGAATAGTGACCATCATGAATACTACACATGGAGTCTTTCATTTATAATCCCAATCTAAAAGCTGTAAAACTATGGCAACTCCTAAATTCATTAATTAATGAGAAGATTTTTCCCATCCTGTGACACAGCTCCAAGTACTTTAATGAATGGTCCTTTACCTTAGTACTTCTATCTTAGAGTAAACACACAGATACCATAAAAGGATCATATAATTTTAAGGCAATCACTGGCAAAATAATAATCACCACCATCAACCACAACTGGCAATTCACTGTATAGAACCACTGCCCTAAGAAGGGCTTAGGACCACCATCTAGAGCATGAAATTCTGAGCTACACAAAGATATACATACTGCATAGCAAGTATAAAAAATGTTAGTTCAATGCCTTGAGAGCAAGGAGTTAAGTTTTAATTATCTTTGTAACCTCTAAAAAGTGACTTCATAAATTTTGAAACTGATCATCACAATAAATAAATACATGTTTATTTTAAAAAGAATTTTCCACAAAGCGATACTCACTCTTACTATATGTGTGATATATTTTGATATTTTCTATCCTAAATGTTTCATTTCATATTTTAGTTCTTAAAACTTTGATTTCACGACCCACTAGTGGATCACAACCTATAGTATGAAAACCACTGCTTTCTGAAAAAAAAATCCAGCCAGACCTTAAAATACATAAATAATTCAATTGGCTTTTTGCCAAATTATTAGTTTACTTATGTTTGAATACAAAGCATGTCTATTGCTGGATTTCCCTTAAGAATTTTCCTCTTGGAATTCTCATGTCTCCACTGATTTAACATTAGATATGCTGTAATAACCCCATTTATTTAAAGTATTATGGTCACAAGTTTTCTGTTTGGCTTTATATTTATATCTCTAATCTTCCTGTCTGCCGCCCCCAACCTTGAATGAGGATTTACGCCCTTTCAATCTTCCATATTTTTGATCCTACAAATACAGTGGAGCGATTATTTTCATGGGAATGAAAACTTTTTAAAGTAATGAGCCCCCTACCATAACCAAAGTGTCAACTGGTAGTCTAAAAACTCTTCCCCCAAAGAAGTCTAGCTCCCTGGCTGATTCTGAATTCTCAGGCCCACAATTATATACAACTTAAAAGCCTGGAATATAAGGGCCTAAACCTTAACCAGGATGTAAGGAAAAGTACCAGAGTCAAAGAAGTTGAGAACTAGCCATCCCAGGTTTTCAAATATGGAGGTAAGAATCATTCTTCTTATGAGCAAAAGTCCTAGTACAGTTGTCCAGATATACACTTAGTGGAAGTCATTAAAACTCAGAAGACAGGCTCTGCTAGTAAGAGCTTTTAATTTATACAAAACGAGGAACTGCACAACAGTATAAGACCCAGAGTCATATGCTGTTCATGGTTAAACAAGACATGCTTAATTGGCCTTTCAAAGAAGAGGTCATAAAGGCGGGCCTACGCTACTCACTGATTTGCCCAGTCATCTGTCAGGACTCCATATTACTGCTCAGGTATAGAATGATCACTAAGAAGCCAGCTACAATGAGGAGAAGGAAGCTGAGCACAAGAAAGATGAGCTTTCAGCTTCTAGCTCATTTCTTTTACAGTTTTAAATGGGGCTAAAAGCAGAGTCAAGAGTTTTGCAAAGGCTTTTGCAAGCTTCCCAGATAAACTCCAATAGCAATGTTGAGACCTTCCAAAGCAGATTAAGACCTAGACCTGTGGCCACAGTATGGCTGGCTTAACTATGACAGGTTCAACAGTTGGAAACTTAGATTTATATGAATACAAGGTAATGATGTAATTTCTCCTCTTCTCTGACACATTCTACAGTTAACAGGCTAAGCAGAGAAGAACCTATAAACTTTATAAACTTTATTAACTGCCAAAAGACTAACTTCTACCCCTTAGTATCTATGTTTGTAATATATCTTATGTTGGGGGCAGATTATACAAAGGCATCACTCTGAAATATTTTGAGTGCTGTCTCATCCCAAAGATGACTTATAAGAATGTGGTTGTCTGGTATGCTCATATTTGGTGAGTAATAATGTAGCCACCACCAAACTCAACAATACTGGGTGGAGACAGAAGAACTAGGTTGACTGGCTATAAAAATGTTACCTCACTGTTTTTTAACAGAAGGTTTTCTCTCTGTACTCCACAATAAAAATATATTTAAAAAAAAAGCCACATACACACACACACATATATATGTATACACAGACACAGACACATACACACACACACACACAAACTAAGCCACTGAAGTACAATGAGATTCCATGTGAGCGACAGCAGGTTAACTTTGGTATAGATTGTATACATTGGGAAGAAATGAAATACTACCTTTACTCACAGATGTTCCAATCAGTTACAATGGTATGACATCACCTTGTAAATTCATATTTTTCAAAAATGTTTTCACAAGCATGGCATATAGGAGTTACTCAAACATTTACTGAATTGAACTCCAGCATTAACAGATTTAATCTCAGGATACCCAGATCACTTTGGACAAAATGAACAAGAATGTTTCAGTATGAAAAACAAAGGAAACTAAAGTCCAGAGAGGATAATTGGCTTGTCTGCTATTATTTTTTGAACTGGTAAGAGTACAACTTTAACTTGTTTTTTCTAGTTCCTAAGTCAGTACATTACCCCCTAATGCCTTTATCCATCACAAACTCATGAAAAGGCAGAGGATACTGTAGACATCTCTAAGGCCTGGTTGCCAAAGAATACCAATTATCATCAGAAAGGGAAGGACCTGGAGACCAAAGTAATCCCAGCTCAGGACAAACCAATCCATAATTAAAAGACAAGAGTGAAGTTCTGACCTGGCACATGTTAGAATATTCCTAAGAGTCAGCTCAAATCCAAAAAGAATAACTAAAATTATCAAGGGAATAAAGAATGACCTAAAAAAGATGAGGAATTTTCAGTCTGTGATTGTGAGAGGACAGGTTAGAAGAAACGATGCCCATTAACTAAATACTGGCAACCCAAAACTAGGGAATGCCTTTGGAATTAAGGGTCTTAAATCAAAGTTCTTCTACAACACAATGTAGCAAGATACACTCATTAACTTCATTATCCTAGGAGACCACAGAGACTAAAAATTTAATAAGATGTAATGGTTAAAAACTCAGCAAATGTACACATAAGATTTGTGCATTTTATTGTGTATACCCTTTACCTTAAAAAAAAACTTTAAAAGAGGGAAAAAAAACAAAAAATACTATGGCATCTCATTAAAGAAAAAAGAAGACAGATGTAATGGATAAGGGAGTGAAGTGAAAGCATTTAAAAAGCACATTCTCATAAAATTCAAAGGTCTGGTGTGGTCTCTTGTGGATGACTTTGGGTTCCACTGGCCTGACTTGGCTCATAGGAAGATTGGATTCCGAAGGCTCAACAACTGGCAGGTGCCTTTGTTTTTTCATCTCCGTATCCAAATCACTCCATCCAGTCAGCTCTAAACAGCTGAGAAGTGAGTTTAAGTCCTAGCTCTGTCATTGCCTACTGTGCTTTGTTTCTTCGAGTCTTCTTTGGCTCCCAAAACAGAGATACCTGCTTATCTTGCCTGTCTGATGAGATCATCATCATCTCATCAGATTGTGAGGGCCAAATAAAACTACATATCAAACAATCTGTAAAAATAAGATAATGCTTGTTTGTTATAATTTAATTAAACAATAATATAAACCAAAAGCGTCAAACAGTGAATGACACAGGAACAAAGTGATGCAAGCTTAGCTAGACTAGCCTCAAATGTCCGGGACAGAATTATTAAATTGAAGATTTAGGATTGAAAAATGAGGTTTATAGAAAAAAAGTGCCAGGAGTAAATTTTATTGGAAGGAAGCTCACAACTTTTCACTGCTTAGAAATTTAAGACTGCTCCCAAACTGGGGACACTACAGAATTCAATGTAGCACCAGCAAAGTTCTATTTATAGCAACATAAAGTTCACTGATAACTACATGCAGGAAAATATCATGAACTTGGTCAAAGCTATTACTGAAGAGAAAATGGTGAGTGGGACAAAGATTTAATGAGGAGTCAGGAAATATAGCTTCCAGTACAGGCTCAGCATCTGTCTGTCCTAAGGAAGGTTGCCTGGTTTATCTCGACCTCTGTTTTATCATCTATGGGATGAAAGGGGTGATAATAGGTAGTCTGTGACTTAAAAATTCAAATACAATAAAAGGCCATTTTATACTCCATTATTCTGTGACCTAACCTTACACCTCTGTATCTTTGTTTATGCTACTCGCTCTATCATTTTTTTCTCCATTCTCTAAATAATGAACTCTCACTTGACCTTCAAAGCTTACACTACTTTGCTTACTCTAAAAGCTACTTCTAACGTGAAGTCTTCCCAGGCTTGTATACAATGCTCATGGCTCCCTTCCATCAGGCTTTCGTTACACCCATCAAATCTTACTACAGTTGGTTCTCAGGCCCAGTAGATTGTGATGCCAAGTCTAATGTTCTTTCCTTCCCCTGAAAGGCAGAAAACATGTTCTGCTGAGCTTAGGGGAATACTGAGCATACGCTAGGTGCTGCATAAAATATATGCTAGGTGCTGCATAAAATATATGCTGACATGAATGCATAGGAGTCCCATTTGCTGTTAAGGGTACCTTGAGTAGCAGTGCTATAAAGCCACCATCTGCTATTTTAGAAAGGCCTACCTGGTCTGCACAGGTCTCCATGTTGCTCTTTTTCACTGGCGTAGACTTCCATGCACCAAGCATGGTACGCAAATGAGAAGAGATCTTCTATTTTAGCAGGTGGTCGGATTGCGTTGTTCAGTCTCTTAAGCCACTCTTGACACTGCTCAAAGGTTGAGAACTGACACCTTTGTAAAGCCAAACAAGTATGGATGCAATCAGAAGACAGTTGACAATGAAACCTAAGGGAAGCTACCATTTCAAGGATGCCTACTCATGGTAAAGTGACAATTATAGTCCAGAAAGCATCAGAGATGGTAATTCATGTGTTTATTACTTATAATAAAAATAGGCCAAAAAATTTTAGTCAATGGTGGAAAAATTTCAAAAAGAAGAAAGCAGACATGTAAAAAACTTATTTTGTAAGACTAATGAAATCTCTTCTGAGACTGATTAATGTCAATTATTAAAAGTAAAATGCCAGTCATTCTCTTCCATGAGTGAAATTTCATTCTACTTCTTCCATCAAAGCTGTATAGTTGTCCCTTTTAAGAAATGTGTTTAGAGTTCTTTTTGTTTTGTTATAATATATTAGACTGAACTCAAAATCACATCAATACTTTTGGTCAGTCAGTGAACAATTTCAAAATCTGTCCATTTAGCAATTAGAATAAATCAGCAACTTCAGATTCAAGATAAGATTTATAATATTTAGTTGTGACCATGTAAAGAAAAAAATAATTCTATTATCAATTGCAATTTTCAGTATATATAACTAGGAGGTTAAAATAATTAGTTCAAGAAATACCTTTTCAAATGCAGACAGTATTTAAAATTGTGTAATTAAACTGTGAGTTGTAGTCAGTATCTACTAAAAGCAAGCCCAATCTCAATGGATAAAAAGCAATTTAAATATTTACCTTAAAACCAAAGAGGTCACTTAAACCTCTCCCTTGTCCCAATCAGTATGACTCATCAATATGCCAACATACAATGTTTACTGGCACTCCAGAATAAGTCAAAGAGATAAAGTAAAAACCTAGAGAATTTAAAACTTGTAGAGCTACTAAATTTAAAAAAGAATTTCAGGTATTATTTTGCAACAAATTATAGTAAAGATCAGATCAAAATAAAAAAACCATTAATGGAAGTTAAATCTATGGAGAAATTTTATGAGAACAGGAATGTGCGTTGTCTTAAAGTGCCTTCCTTCCAGAGACTATTTATTAGTTGAAAGGAAGAATAGAAATCATATAGAAAGCAGGTGAAACCTTGATAGAGTTATCAAAATTAACATCACCAATAAGAAATAGATGGACACTGTTTGCCTTCAGATGTAATATAATATCCTGAAAAGGACACAACTTCATATATATAGCAGTCTAACTGAGAATGGACAACCTCAATGTAATCATGAGGAAATACTGGACAGACATATAATAAGAAACAGTCTATTAAAATAAGAGTATTCTTCAAAATGTCATAAGAAACAAAGAAAGGTGGTGGAAAATGTTCTAGATTAAAGAAGGCTATAGTATCATGGCAACTACATGTAGTATCTGACCTTGACTGGATTCTGTTTTGAATGAGGTGGGATGAGGGGAAATGCTATAAAAGGCATTATGATGTCAATTGACAAAACTGAAACATGGCTAATAGATTGGATAAAAGTATTATAAGTGTAAAATAGTGAAGTTGATAATGATACTATGGCTATGTAAGAAAATATCCCTATTCTTAGGAAAACATGATGAAGCATTTCAAGGTGAAGAGCCATGATTATATTAACTTAATTTAAAATCACTTAGAAGAATATTTCTCTCCCTTCATCTCTCCCTCTCTCCCTCCCTTTCTTCCTCGCTCTCTCTCCTCTCTCTTCTCTGTCTGTCTGTCTGTCTGTCTGTCTCTCTCTCTCTCTCTCTCTCTCTCTCACACACACAAACACACACACACACACACACACACACACACACACACACACACACACACAGGCTCCTGCAAATGAAAAAGCAAATGGGACAACATGTTAATAATATTGGTATTCTTTATACTATTTCTATTTTTTCATTTTTTGTAAATTTGAAATGTCCAAATAAAAAATTTAAAAATACCTTTCAAATAGCAAAGTAACTTAAAGGTGAAATATTTCAGACACTAACTACTCAGAAAAACATTCCTCACAAGGTTGACCCTCAAAAGCTGTTTTTCTGTTACCAAATCCCACAGATCTATACTTTAAAAAGTATTTTTCCACACTAAACACGCCACATACCTGATAACTTTGCAGTCTTTGCAAGTCAAATGAAGCTGAAATATATCTCGGCATTCAACACTTTCTATAAGCTGTAAAGGAACCTGCAATTAAAAAAGATAAAGTCCCCTTAGTCAAAAAGGCATCAACCTTGCAGTTCTTCATTATTTCTAACAAGAGTGATTAGAAAGCTCCACACAGGAAAGGAGCAAACAGAACTGCAATTTATCTGGACTGATAATACTCAAGTGATTTATTACTTGGGTGAATTAGGGGTTTCCTTTATCTCTAAGTCAAAGGCCTCAAATCATGAAGAGGAGGCACCACCTCTGGAAGGACAGGAAAATAAGTCATCTCTCAGGCATCAAACTCATAAACTCATCACTCAAAGAACTACTTTAGCTGCTATAACTAGCTGTAATTTGCAATGACACACACAGAAGCTGAAGGGAACCAGAATGGTAATCTTGCCTTGTTTACAGAAATAAACTACAGATCAAGATGCTATTAAGACTATACTTCTCGTTTGCCCTAAATGATAAAGTAAGCTTGGGCTTTGTGTCAGCAAAGGAGCATCCTGAAAAAGACTAGATGTCTAAACTGCCTGCAGGTTGTACAGAAAAGACAATAAGACAGGAGCTGCTGGTCAGGCTTTCTGCTCAATAGAATAGACACTGGCAACAGGGAGGAGAAAGCAGGCCAGCAAACCAAAGATCCTAAAACTCACTAAGTCTAATTTGCTTTAAAAGACCAGCAGAGGAACCCTGTTTGCCAAGTGGGGCTTGAGCTATGAGCAAGCTAAAATGGTTGTCTCCCTACCAATCTGGTCAGCAGATTCTAATGAAAACAGGAGTAAATACAACAGTAAAGAGGATTAGAGAAGGGAGACAGATAGGAGAGAAAGCATCTGAACAGGGTGACAAAACCTCAAATTGACACACGAGACTCCTCCACGGGTCCCTCTACTCACCCTGACTCAACCCCTGCCTTCAAAAAGCAATTTCCAAAATTTCTAAAGAGAGCCTAGTAAAATAACAATAAATACTCTCACTCCTTGGAAAAGGGTAGACCACTGTCTCTTACAGTGTATCATGCTAGCCAAAATGTGGCTCTGGGAGTTGCAAGTAGCATTCAAATAATTCATGTTTAGCATGAGTAGAAGAAGGCAGTCTCCTCCAACATAAACAGAAACAAAAGAGTGTTGCCTGTACAGGGTGGCCCTATGTTAGCTGAGCCAGTTTCAGAAACCCTGTCCCATCATGCAGTTGCCAGAGTCAGCAGAGAACTCTTAAGAATAAGGATGTGGGAAGCAAAATAAACCCAGTGCTGGATGTCTGGGACAAAGAAACAGAAACTGGGGCAAGGATTTAAAAAAAGAAAAGAAAGCAAAATAATAATAATAATCAGATATTGGCTGGGAGTTTCCACCTCAGTGCCTTCTTACTCAGAGCCTTTTACTTAGTTCTAAGTCTTATACCCAATAAAATTCCCTTACACTTATAATAGAACTGAGAGTAAGACTATGAAACCTTGCCCGTTTGAGAGAAAAAGAAGCACTGGCCCGCTTTTTTTAAGTCCTTAATCCCAAGGTGCTGTGGGAAACTGCAGCTAAAGTGGCTAAAAATTCAAGACCTGTACATCTAAGAAGGAAATCAACAAGAATATATCAGTAGAAATAACCTGTAAAAGAGGAATAAGAGATTAAGAAGAGGGCAGTCTTTTTGGAGCCCTGTAACAGACTCTCACATTGTTTTTTTTCCTTTTTTATGTACTTCCCTCTCCCTTCTCCAATGCCCACCTTGCCCTACAAAAAAAGTGGCTACCAGACTAACAAGAGGCCTGAGTTCTAATGTCAATTTTCTAAAATTTTACCAACTAAACTTTGCCTTCTTCCAGACTTCCTTGGATAAGCTTCCCATCTTCCTATATGCCACCAGCCTCTGCTTTCTGAACCTCAGATAATCACAGCTTAGAAATTCCCAGGCACAGGAAATGGGAAGAATGTGGGGTGCAGTGAGAGTTTGCTTTACAAATCCACATGGAAAGGCTCTCTCTCAGCAGTCACCTGCATCCTAGGTCTCCTGTGATCACTTGAAAACCAACTAATGCTATTAACAGCTGCTGTTATCAACCTGTGCTACTTTGCTGCAAAGAACAGGTAAGTTACATCCCTCCTACTGGACCAGAGCACAAGAGTCTATGCCCAGACTTCTGGAATAAGAATAATAAAACATCTTAGAGCATGAAAAAGATTTCTACCTAAAATGCATTTGATATAGAAATTTTCATGTATTTTAACATTGAGAATTTAAGGAAAAATAAAAATGTTGGTTGCTAATATGTAGATACTAGCAAGTCACCAGAAACCACCATATATACTCAAGTCGTAGATATGGAAAACAGCAGATTTTAAAACTCATGCAGATTATTACATGCAAGAAAGTATAATATGCAGCAAGAACAGGAAAATATAAAAGAGAAATAACTGATTTTATATCAAATGAATGTCTCCCTTTTTTCTCCTTTATACCTCAATGTACCCACTCTTCAATGTGCTCTCCACAGATTGCCTCCTCTTCTAAAAAAGCAGACCTGGCATTCTTTTCCTCTTCATCTAGCCAACCAAAACATACTAAGTGTCTCTGTATTTTCTAAGGCCTACTCCACTGCTTTCGGTTTCTCAACTTTCCTCATATGTGAAGAGGATCTCTTAACATTTCTATAACTAGACATACCCAATACCAACCTAATAAGCAAACAATTACAGATTCAAGAGCCAGACCATTTTACAGCCCAGGAAGGTTAGCCACTACACTATTAGCTAGTGACAAAGTCAGAACCAGAATCCATGTCTGTCCTCCAGCCAGGCTTCTTCCATTATATACAGTGCACCTTTCCTCCTGTAAGATTGTCCTTCCCTTCTGTATGAGCTCTACTTTAGTTTTCCTTTCACAGTTAAAGTCTTCTTTACCAGAGATCTTCACGAGGAAAACAGAATCTAAACCAAGG
This sequence comes from Macroglossus sobrinus, assembly GCA_004027375.1. Taxonomy (NCBI): domain Eukaryota; kingdom Metazoa; phylum Chordata; class Mammalia; order Chiroptera; family Pteropodidae; genus Macroglossus; species Macroglossus sobrinus. The sequence goes on along the minus strand of PVKZ01002539.1, from coordinate 148,102 downwards.
TTCCTGCGAGGCAATTCTATCCATGGAAGAGTAAAAAGTTTAAAGTCACATTCAAATCCTCTCTAGTCCACTAATTCAAATGTTTTATAGCAACTTATTTTCTTTTTGCTCTTTTCTCCTCTACATTCTACCTGCCAGGTAATTCTATCTCCCTTTACAGTGCTTTCCCACTAATTAATTTCACCAAACTCATGCTCAAAACAATGCATAAAACATAATCAGTGCTATTAAATGATTTCTCAAAAAGGCCAGAAGTTACATCAAGAACACCAAAATTCATGAGCATCAATCTAAAAAAGCAAAAGAGCAGCAATTAAAGAATTTGATAGACATGCATAGGTATTAAAAATCCACAGTACTGTCTCTTTCTAAGGGAGTAGGGCTGTGGGTGTGTGTGTGGAGGAGGTGTCCACATAAGCATGCACATATGTATTGTTTTTAAGCACCAGAATTTAAAAATGAAAAACTCTAATCTTATATACACATATGAAGTAAAATAGGCAATAACTGTGACAATAAATCAAGTAATGATTCTAGACCTAAAATCTATAATAAACTATAGAATATATGGAGATTAAGTCTTATTTAAAAACCAGTCCAAAAAAGAAGAATGTCACAGGTTAAATAAAAAAATTTTTATTACTTATCTTTGATATTTACAGGCTATTCTTCCAACACTAGTTTCAGACGCCTTTTGCTGGTATATAAATGCTGAGGCCCAAGTGCATTAAGTGTTAACAATAACCTCTTACTGATGCTTGAGGAATAAAGATTTTTACGTACTACAGTTAGACAATGGAAAAATGCTAAGAATGGTGTTTCTATCTGCTACACTTCCACCTTTTTCCTAAGAAGCACTAACAGATCAGCCTAGGCAAAGTTTTAATGTCCTTTTAAATACTAACGTTAATTTTCACAAATGATTTCTAGTTGATAGTCACAATTCCATCTGTTTATATACAAGCTGTGGGGGCTTATCTTCACCCCACAAATTGTTCTTATTATAACATACCACTAGAACTTTGTCTAGTAAAAGGGAAGGGACCCATGCAGAGAGGACACATTTTGCTAATTTGCAAGGTGAGCATCTGACATTCAAAGCCAATCTGTTCCACAACACATGTGCAAAAATGCCTAGGTTTCTCATGCTACTTACTGGAATTTCAGAAGCAGTAGATTGAGAGGTGGTCTATTGAATTACACAACAAAAATTGTTTTAAACTTTCATGAATTCCATTCGAACACTTGTTTATAAATTAGCTGAGCATCAAAGAAATATACTTTTATATATGTAAAAATATAGTTTGGGCAAAGCACAGAATGAAAGTGATTCATTATCTTACCTGCTACTAATGAACTCTACTACAAAGGTTCTTTATCCTAGGAATTGGAAACTTGGTATCCAGTGAATATGAGTGGATTAAAGTAATAATGTTTATGGTATCTAAGTCTACAGACACCTTTCACTCAATGTGCTGTGAAATTAAGAGAATGTATGTGATGAACAGTAACTAGACAGAGTGGTGATCAGTGCATACATATATCGAATTTTGTTGTACACCACAAAAATGTAATCTCAGATACCAATATTACCATAAAAAAAATATTTAAGAGAACATATAATATCACGTAGCTATTTAAAACTTGATAGTAAGTTACTTTCTAAAGTGCTAAATATATATTGATGTAAAAGCATGCAAAATAACATAAACTGGAGCATGCCACAACATATTCTGGAACGTTTGTGCTTTGATGGTTCAAATGCATTTGATTTAGATTTAATAACATTAAAAGGGTTTTTTTAATCTCACATATTTTACTGAAATAATTATCTATTGAGGGAGAAAAGGAAGGCAGGAGAGGCAACACCACCAACTCTCTGGTCTCTATTAGAGACCTAGTGCAGGAGGAGCCATTGTTTCCTGGAGTAACCACAGGTCTTAGGACCCTTAGCCATGTGATATATTAATTTATTTGTATGGAGAAGTCCCAGTCCCTCTCAATCTGAAATGTTTAAAGTCACTGCAATGCTAAAATACTCTTGCACGATCATCTTTCTGTGCATAGCCATTATCTGGAGTTTTTTAAGTGACATGCAGGCTCTATGCCTTAGAGGGTTATAATACTAAATGAGAAAATACTTTTAGGTGAAGAAATGGGTTAAAAATAAGAACAGTGGTAAGTTTTCTTCAGCATTGTATCTCAACATAAAGGGGGACCAACAATTCCAGTAAACAACCTACTTATCCAGCTATTATTAGAGACAATGACACAGGCCTATTCATATAGATATGTTGTTTTAAAATGAGCTTTAAATCTAAAAGGAGTTTAAAAATGGCTTAATATCCATTTCAAACCCATATTAATTCCAATACACTTAATATTTACTGAATTTCATGGCATGAGGAGACATGCTAGATTCTAAAGATACAAGATGAATAACCGAAAAATTGCAAGATATCTGGTAAATGCTGTAAAGGTGTGTTCAAGATATAGAAGAAGCCAGAGGAGTGTCATAAACTGCCAGGGTGGGAACTGGGACTGAGAAAGGCTTCACAGAAGTTATCATCTGAATTGAATTTTGAAAGACGAAGAGAAGTTCCCTGGGCAGGAGAGAAGAGAAAGAACTCAGAAGTGTGAAATATAACTGAATAGTCCAAGGAAGGTAGTTTTACTAACACCAAGGGGAGAAGAGAGAAAAAGGGAAACAGATAAGCTGGCAGGGACCAAGGATCATCTACCACTGAGTCTGACACCATGCTAAGTAATTTAATCTTAAAAGTAATAAAGAAACACCGAAAGGCTTCAGGCTGGTGAATGACATAATTGGATCCATGCTTTCTCTACAAAAGACCCTATTACCAAATAGATCTAAAAATAGTCCCTAAAAGACTTCACCATAAACCAATAAACTGAGAAAAACGGGACTGTTTGGAAAAATGCAATGATATGAAACTATACCATCCCCACATGCAATTTAAGTACAATTTTATTGATCCAATCACTTAAACACAACCTAAACATAGAATTAAATTGGGCAATCTTGCTTGTTACAGTAATCTCCCATCCCCTTCCCCATAAGGGATATGTTCTGAGATCCCCAGTGGATGCCTGAAACTATAGATAGTTCCAAAGCCTATATATACAATGGTTTTTCCTATACATACAGTAGTCCCCTACCCCCATGCTTTCCACAGTTTCGGTTAACCATGGTCAACTGGGGCCTGAAAATATTAAATGAAAAAATCCAGAAATACACAATTCAAAAATTTTAAATTATGTGCTATTCTGAGCAGCATAATAAAATCTTGCACTGTCCTGCTTCATCCCACCAGGGACATGAATCACTCCTTTGTCCAGTATATCCACAATGTATGCTACCTGCCCATTACTCACTTAGTAGCCCTCTCAATTATCAGATTGACCACCACAGTATCGCAGTGCTTGTGTTTAAGTAACCCTTATTTTACTTAATAACAGCCTCAAAGCCATTCACGTAACTTTTATTACAGTATATTTTTATTGGTGTTCTATTTTATTATTATTGTTAATCTCTTACTGTGCCTTATTTATAAATTAAACTTTATCATAGGTATGTATGTATAGGAAAAAACATAGTATATACAGGGTTCGGTGCTATCTGCAATTTTAGACTTCCTCTGAGAGCCTTGGCACATAATCCCCTGAGGATAAGGGGGAACTACTGTACACCCTTTTTCAAAGAAGCACATAACATATCTCCTGAGGATAAGGGGAAACTACTGTACATACCTTTTCAAAGAAGCACTCTGGCTCCTTTTTGGCATATATGAAATGCCAACATCACTACTCTTGCACTTTGGGGGCACTGGGAATGGCATGGGATTTCATCATACAATTCAAAACAGTGCCCAACTTAAAACTTATGAATTGTTTATTTCTGGAATTTTCCATTTGGTATTTTCAGACCATAGCTGACCATGGCTAAATGAAAATGCAGGTAAGTGGAGACTACTGTATTACTATCATTACCTTCACAGTAGCTGGTGGGGAGTTTCTGGTTGTTGGGATTTTATAGGAGTTTCTATCCTGTCCCCTTCTATCATGACCACTCAATTCCAAATGAACACAGTGCTATATGGAATGAAAACACAACATGCTTCTTTCTTTGATAAATCTGATGTATATTTTTAGCTAATGAACAGAAAACTAACATAATAGCTATGATCATAGCTCAAATCCAGAAGCCAAAAGGAATTCAAGCCACATGGCTCTGGATATAAATGCTTACCTACAAAGAATATAGTTAATACTAAATAAATAATAAAAGCAGACTACAAAGAAAATGGCAGCCCTTTTGAGTCTTTTGACAAAGAAAAGAATGTGATGGAAAAGTTGGGTAACTTTTGGACACTGAATAAAATGAACTTAAAAGTGACATATTTCAAAGAATCCCAAATGAATCCCAAAAAACACAAAATGAATGAAAGTATAGTTCTGAGCTTTTTAAAGATGTCATAACGTACTTCTCTGTGCTAGAACCAAAATGCAGAAAAGCACAATGCTGGCAAGTCCAGAAGGGAGGGGCATTCATTTGGTGGAGTACATGAACTTTTGTGCCTTTGTGGTGAAAGACGCATTAACTGAAAGCTATTAATAATGGCAATGCACTGGAAGAACCAGTTCACTGAGAATATCCACATAACTGAAAAGGGTAAATGCACTCTTGAGAATTGAGAGCCTTCCTTTTCTTCAGTAAGAGAGTCCATTATGCAAATATACACTGTATTTAACATCTATACTTATACCACTAAGAAGCCATTAGACTAACTTCATCCTATAATGACAGTCTGCACTGAGTTTTAAAGTACAACTAATCATTTGATATTATAGTCCAGGATTTATCTAAACTGAGATAGTAGTAACTACTAAAGACTGAAGAATAAAAGTCTATATAGCCTTTGCACCTTTATAAAGCTAATGACACAGCATTACTTGGCACAAATCATTGTGTTAGAAAACAATGAACATCTCTACTGACAACTACATGTATCACTTTAAATCAGATGTAAGAAATGCTTGCTAACCTACGGTCCCCGGGTGCTAAATAAAGTAAGAGAAAAACAGAGCATACAGTGTTTTCACACCCAATCCTGTATAATATTCCTTCCTTTAAGAGCATAAACAAGTTTTTTGACTTCTCTTTATCTATTTTAGTGGGAGAACAGTTGGTAATCACTTACATTAACAAGAGACTCCTTAAACTTGATATGAAGTCTGTAATTAGAAAGGGCAATGATGGCATCCTCAGCACGGCCCACATATTCTGTGCTTTCTCCATGAAGTTCAAGGAAAGGAACCTTCAAAAAGGAAGAAGAAACCCTTCAGAGTTCTGATGCAGTAAAGCAAAGTCTTCAAACACAGGTCAGGTGAATAAATGATAAATCTTCTGTCACTCAAACTTAAAACAATGTATAAGTAGGTAAGAGACCTGAAGAGAATGGATTTATACCCACAAAATTCGAATATACCTAGTTTTTCAAATTATAGACTAATGAAGGAATGACATATTCATCTCAAACAGTGAATTCACAGGAAAGAAGTCTGAGATGTTTTCCAGCTTGCATTTCTACTTACGTGCATGGTTTAGAAAAAAACATATAGGTTATATAGTCTATTACTTCAAATCATTAGCTCTGCTACATTACTAACCTGCTAAATACTTATTTTACAACCAAAAGTGGCCTGTAATTACCTGAAGATTCTCATCCTCCCGGATCAGCTGCTTCCTGGGAAAAATTTGATTGGCTTGGATGCACTCAAGACTGTGCCGAGTCTCTTCATCCTAGGAAAACCCAAAACCTTTAAATAATTTCAAAGCTCCTAGTCATCCATATTTGTTTGTTTGTTTTTGCCATGTTTAATAGTGTAAGCACAATGACAGTCCAGTAACCAAGGTGAACAGGCATAAAACTCAAGAAAGACATATTCATCACCAAAAGTGTTCCATCCAATATATTAAATGTCTCTAGTCAGAGAACACATTGATGCAAAAGTAAAAAAAAGTGAAAAAGTTTTAAGAACATTTATACTAAGCACTAAGAAGTTGTTAGTACATTACTTAAAAGAGAAACCAAAATATAGTGGTTTTGTTTTGTCTTTAATTTGTAACTTTAATTTGTAATTTATTTCTGAAAGATATTCTAAATTCTTTAAGAATGAAATGATGTGTCTGGAATTTGCTTCAAAATAATTGGACAGGGAAAGATAAAGAGGAAGTGAATAGGGCAAAAATGAAATAGGACTGTCTATGAGAAATAACTGATGAAACTGGGTAAATGGAGGTTCAATACAATGTTGAGAGTAGTATTAATCAAGCTACATCTAGAGACTGCAATATGCTGATGGGTCCTGCAGCCAGACCAGGATGACACCTTCAGAACAAAGGAAAAGTTCTTCTAGGATTGCTAACAACTTATTTCCCCACACCTGTGGAAGGGGAAACAAGAACAATAGTATCTTTAAGTGGTTGCCCAACACAAATAAAGTCATTCATTCCCTATGGCTAAAACCACGAGGAACCTATGGATTAAAGGCTGCGAGCCTGCAGATCTTTCGAGCTACATTCTCTTTCCTTTCTCCTTCCTCACTGTATATTCATATCAACGGAAATGGGAACTAAAGGATGATATATAAACTGAATTTGGGGTCCATCTCATCCATATACTCTCCACCAAAGGATCCTCTTGGTGCAGGGCTTGGTCTCCCCCTCACTCTGGGAAATTAGCCCTGTCCTGCATCAATTATACCACTGTGTCTACTACTTTGGTTATATGTGAAATTTCCGCTAAAGTAAGGTTTTGTTTTGTTTTGTTTTTAATGCAAACTTAAGAACTGAATTTCTCAAAATGAAAATGTATGAACCACTATCCCTAGTTAAATCCCTAGTTAAATATGTCTTATGTAACAAAATAATTTCTATTAAGGCAATTTTAAAAGCAGCAACAGTAAATTCTAATCTAACTTGTATAAAACAGCAGTATTTTATATTACTTATTTTTATGGTATAGGTAGACAGGAGAAAGAAGTTAATATATTAGAAAATCCAAGTGTAAATTATGATACATTCTGTTTACACAGCAAATCTCCTAAGAGCAAAAGCCATATCATGCTTAAGTGAGAGCACTAAAAATTATAACCACTGATTAGTGGACATTCTGCACATGCTACCTATCAAAATTCCAATAATTCTTTAAATCTCAAAGAAAGAAAGAAAAACTCTACCTATAAACAACACTTAAAGTTTTACCCAATAGCAATCTAATCATAAAACTGCAATACCTACGAAGGTGGTCCTCCAAATGAGGTCTACAGATTCTAAGATGCTTTCAGGGGCTCTCTGAGGTCAAAACCACCTTCACAAGAATACTAAAACAACCTTTGCCTTTTTTCACTATATTTGTATTTGTACTAACAGTGAGTAAGACTGTTAGCACCTAAGTATAATCGAGGCAGTGGCATCAATTTCACTTAGAATATCCTTGATAAAGCAGAGGGAAAAATGATAAATTTAATTAAATCTTGACCCTTAAGTCTTTTTTTTTTTATATATCAGAAATACACATAAAACACTTCTGCTGCAAACTGAAGTATTATGGTTGTTTTAAGGTAAAGAACTTGTACAACTGTTTCGGCTACAGGCTGAAGTAGCCACTTTTTCATTAAGTACCATTAAAATTTTTTACTTTTCAATTACAGTTTACATACAATATTATATTAGCTTCAGATGTAAAACATAGTGATTAGCCATTTATATAACTTCTGAATGATCATCCTGATATAGTACTCATCTGACAACATACATAGTTATTACAGTATTACTGACTATATTCTCTCTACTGGTAACCTCTACTTCTTCATATCTTTACACACCATTTTTAACTGAAAGATAAATGACAAACTATGATAATTCAGATTTAAGCATTTGGCAGATCTTTTCTCCAAATGACATTATTAGTTGCCAAAGACAAAGCTTTTATGTGAAAATTAGAATTTTAGAGAGCTGCCATCTGCCACCATGAACTCCACAGCTTCCCAATACTTGAGACTCTTCTGATAAGATCAGTGGTAATACTAAAATGTGACTTTTGAAAGAAGTTATGTAGAAAAACATGTCTATATTTGGAAGACCTGCATTATTCAATGAGCCATTATTTTCAAAACGACCAATGCATGATATCACAAAAACATGCATGAATAAAAGGCCCATTTAAAGTACGAGACAAACCTATGGTTTTAATGTAACAGAATATAAAAAGTTCACTAATATGGTTCAGATTCCATATTGTAACTAACCTTTCTAACCTTTAAAGAACTATTACACATCAAATTTTGGTGTAGTCTACATACAGGCATCTAAATAATATTAAAATACACTTCCTTTTTCTAATTTCATATCTCTTTGAGGCTAGATTTACTTCATATATTTCAAACACATTGTAACAAACTGAATGCAAAAGTAGATACTAGAATCTGGCTATTAAGCCAAATATTAAAGAGATTTGTAAAAATGTAAAATGATGCCACTTTATATCATTTTTGAATGAGGAAATAGTTACTTTTCAGCAAAATTTTATTTCTATTAATATTTAATTATTTTAAATGAATTTATAAACATTTTAAAGATTTCTCAGTTTCAATGTCTACTATTGTAAATATAGACAGAAATATCTCACATAAACAAAAGCTCTTTGGGGTCCTCAATAAGTTAAAACTATAAAAAGAGGTCCTCAGACCAAAGAGTTTGAGTACTGCTGCTCCATTATACTCCAGTATTAAATATTGATTAAAGCTGTATCATCTAAAGTCAGACTTTCTCTAAAACCATTCTCCTACTGCTAATCTATAACAGGTAGACCCACACAGAGACTTGAATAACAATTACTCACCCATTTACCATCATAAAAACAGCATCTTTGCTACCAGATGAATGGGCCTATTTCATCCCCTCTAAGGGGCTACTTTATGTTGAGGCACAAAGCTTTCTAAGGACCTTTTTAAAAGTTTAATATTTAAAATGTAGAAAGAAATTAGTGGCTTCAATTAAAAATGTAATAATTTTATAAATGAAATGCTACAAAAATTATAAAATTTTATTATTAAATACTTTTGTTATATTTGAAAACAAATCATATAATAGTGTCACTTCCCTATGACCACTAGATATTTATTCACCATGATTGTCAAGAAATTATAGCTGATAAATTCCAAAAGCAAAAGTATAAAAATATAGTTTCTTATACCAAAAATAATATTTATGAAGTTAACGGATTTTAGCAAGGTTGACGTGATTTTGTTTGGAGCCTCCAAAAATATAATTACTTAGGGTGTAAAAGGTTTGTAAAATGGCTCCACTCCTATAATCATCTAAATAATGTGTTAGAAGAAAAGGTTTATGTCAATTTATTCCATTTCATGCCTGCTAAACAAACACAAAAATCTTTCACAGCCGAAAGCTTTTGTGAAAGAAAGGGTTTATTTGGCTCAATACACTAGCCAGAAAAGGACCAGTCCTAGAGCATGAAGTTTAAACCACCAGCAGCAGCACTAGGTGAAGGAGGCAATATGCCCACCATCCTGGAGTTGACTGGTGCTTTTATACATTGTTTTGGGGAAGAAAGATGTAGGTTGTTTTCAAAAAAATTTTATATTGGCTATCAATGGCAGGGGCAGGGGGCGGGGAGGAGGAAAAAGTGAAACCAGGCAGTTCTATGATAGGAGCACTGTTTGTAAAGAAGAAATATTTACTACTTTTGATTGGTTACAGGCAACAGTCCTGAAAGTTCATGCGTATGCTGGATGTGTGGCATCTAGTGGTCAGCTAGCTATCAAATGCCTGAAGGTTGATTCAAAGTTCCAACTCACATTCAGGAATGTAAGCAGTCTTGTTAGTTAACCCACAGCTATTAATTAGATAACTATTCCTATCTCTTTCTCTTACTCTCAGGCTGATGTAATTTAGAACATCAGAGAATTTTTCTCTTTTCATCTCTTTCCACTCTTTTCCTCTTAGGTCAATGATTAAGTGAAGAAATAATACAGGACATAAGTCATATAGGGAAGAAACTAATTTTCCTACACGTGTTACCTTTCTTTTTAACTAATTCTATTTCCATTCTTAAGAGATAGCTCTTGACTTAAAAGAACTCTGACTATACTTAGAACTAAAAAAGAAAAGATATGAGGAATCTTGAATTTAGGAAGGTTTTTCTCATAAACCAACCTGAGATAGGTAGAAAATGCTAAAAAATATGAGGAATAGCTTTTAAAAATTATTACATAAAGGACACTGTAAACATGCCTTCTTAGCATCACATTAACTTTTTAACTCACATAAATTATACGTATAAAGCCCAAAGTTTTATTCTCTTCAAGATCATTTTACAGAGCTACCCATTATTTAAGTGACTTCTTGACCAGTAAAAAACTGATCTTTAAATAGCACAGAACTATAATAATATTACAGGCTTAAAAAAAGAAAACTATAGATGCTATACAACATATCATTCTTGAAGGCACATTCACCTGAGTGCTAATCCAGACCAATGTATATAACCACAGTAGCTACTAAAGTGAAAATGGAACAAATGATTTTCAACATAAGAGAAATGAAAATCAGACCAGCAGTACAAGAGCATGAAATAATAATTTTTCATAGTCAAAAAAAATAAATGCTCTTTTTAAAAGATTGTCTCAGTTCATATTATCTGTAAGGCTTATTATTAGGAACTGATTTTTCTTCCTCTTGTACATAAAAATGCATTTAATTCCCAAGGATTTAAATAACATTAGGATAAACTACGCATTCACTTTCTAGAAGAATGGTGATTAAAAAAACATTACTTGGCTAAACATAAATTGAATTAACCACCTAATTAATTACAGTTTCTGAATTTCATGGGTAAAAATGAAGGCCAAACTTAAGATGACTGACAGAATAAGGAGATAGAAGGAGACAAAGGCAACAAAACTGTCAAGTGGTGGCCTGATAAGAGGCCTGGAAACAAATTCTTCCTAGGCTATAAACAGTAATTTAGTAGTACTAAAGAGAATGTATTCCATGAAGTTGATTCCCTGGTATTGCTGAGGAACACCAGCATTGTAGTATCTGGCACTTAATAAAGTCTCCACCAGCTCTGTAAGGTCAGTGGGGTCACCTACAAAAATTTTGTAAAGGATCAGTCACCACAGTTCCAGACAAGTTTCTGCTACTGACTGACCTATGCAGGTAAGAGAGATAAGTCAATACCTCAGAGGAGAAGTCAACATTAAAGATATATATGTAAATAATATGCGGAAGAGAGACTGCTGATGACTCAAAATACCTATTAACTAAATTCAAATACAGCATCCCAGGATAAAAAACTCTACCTACTCCTAAGAGTGAAATATGTATAGGAACACTTAGCAAAATGCAAAAGTGAAAGTTAATTATCAGCCCCATTGTTAATCCCAGTCACTATTCCTAAAACTAGTATTTGAAGGTAATCAAAAATACAATTTCCCTTGTTATAATGATTGAGATTTGTTTCAAAATAATCCAAAAAGGTGGGAGTGAGGGAAATTAGAAGAAACAAGTAGCCATGAACTGATGATTATTGCAGCTGACTGATACACATATATAAGATCACTATACCATTCTTTCTTTGTATAGCTTGAGATTTTCCATACCAAGCCATGAAACGTATTTTCCTAATGCTTAACCTCCCAAAAAAGAGAGGCTTCAATCTCATTTAAGACCTTTAAAAGTATAAGAGAAAAGATGTTACTCAAATTAGTACAGAGGTAAGCATTAAAAGGGGGGAGGGAAGGAAACTCAGTGCCCCTGAATTCTCTATACAAAAAGTAAGAATTAAGGACATACAACCTAAATGCTAAAATAGAATATATTAATTAACATTAATTAAATCAATGGTCCAATAACTCGCAAAATGTTATGTATAATAAAATGAACATGAGGAACCAATAAACCAACATGGGAAAATATTTAATTCATTTAGTAATTAGTAAAGTAGAAATAATTATACTTTAACTCCAACTACATAAAATATACATACGGACATTGGACTAGTTAGAAATGAATACGACCATGGGTTTTGGTGGTAGAATTTTAAGAGTACTTGTAAAAACCTGTTGTAATGCTAGCTTATGGAAAAAAACTTTGAAGACACATGGTTATACTATTCCCCAACTACTGCACAAAGAAGCATTTCCAGCCCACGAGGAGGACTGTCTGCAGGGCATCACAGAGACCCTAGCAGCACCAAGATGAGGACCACATTGTTGCTGGGCTAGCTTTGTGGTATACAATGAAGAACAACCCCTCAGTACACAACATACCTACTTCCATAAGTTCATCATTTACTATTCATTAGCACTGGCATATATACTATATAATTATTAGGCAAACATTTTTTCAATTCTTTAAAAACTCTGTGGGAAAACCAATAAAATATAGTCTAGAGAAATAACATTAAAAGTTCGTCAGTGATTGGGTCTAGGATACACAGTTGTTATGCCCATAAATGAAGAAAATATTGACCCAGCTTGAGATGAGTTATCTTTCTCCTCCTTTTAATATGACATTTCTGCACAACTAGTTTTTCTGTTTTAGTTTGTTTTCAATTTTGAAATGCATTTTCCACCCATGTCCCTAATGAAGCTTGAAATTAACATGGCCTTTTCAATTCCTTCTTTGTGCACCAGCATGAAATGGTTTGCATCTAGGAAACATCACAAGGTAGAAGCAGGACAATATTACAGAGGACCATTCTTTTTTAAGCCTTAAAGGGCTATTACATATTCTCAGGATTAATAAAAATGTGGCCAGCTCATTGCTTCATCTTCTCTGCATGGGCCGAGCCTGAGCCCTGAATGGTGCACAAGTCATTGAAATGTCTATAATATGCTTTTAGTCAAAGATGTAGGCAGGGTGTGCAGAGCTGTTCACCTTCTCTAGGATATGCAGGGGACTGTCTCTATCCAGAAAGGTAAATTAATAAAGAATATGTGTATGACCATATCATAATTCTCTCTTTCTCAGACACACAGTTTTTGCTATAGCATCCTTCCCGGAGGGGGAGGGAGGGGGACCTGGAGTCCACGAATCATAGCTTTTAGTCTTGACTTCATTTACTATCTGACTGCAAAGAGACAATATCTAACTCACAGAACTAAAATTAATAAAATGAAACTGCACTAGTATACTAGAATACTCTATATTTATTACCACTAAATAAACAATAAAAGAAAGGAAACAAGGAGAGAGTTCTGGGAAAGGAAAGATGAAGTGATTTCTTATAAGAACAAAACTGGGTAACTATAAACATATTAATAATGTTCACTTACTTGTCGAGACAGAATTCAATTCCAAGTTTTTTGTTATTTATCTTGTACTTACCATGACAGGAGGCCCAGATTAGGAGGACAGATCCCTGTCCCTTCTTCAGTGCCTGGCAAAGCTTTTCTTTCCTTTATGTCTGGACCTTAAAACAAACAAACAAACAAACAAACAAAATTGGCAATTTCCCCCCTACTTGGCCACACCCTAATTAAACAAACTGCATATACACAGACCCAAACACCTTATCAGAGTTAGTCAAGAAAGAGTTGACTATTACCCAGCCAGTTCTCAAGGGTCAAATCCAAACTCCATATGCCTTTGTGAAAATCGCCCTGGTCCTACCCTATTTGGGCAAAAACGTTAACAAAGGCTCATGTTCATACTTTTGATAGTAATATAAAAAATGTTATAAACCTTGGATGAAAATAATAAAACAACAATTAACCTATAAGCAGAAAAACATTTTTATAATATTACAGTATGTTTTATCTATAAATTCAAAAAGGATTCTATCTCTGGGGCCCAAACCAGCTTACTAAGCAAAATATGAAAAAAAAATTGCCTTGCTGCCTCAATATTCTATGCTTAACTGAAAATTCACATAAACGGTACTAATACATTCACCAGGTTTTTAAAATAAACAAAAGGGGGAAGAATACTCAACCAGAAACTCAAAGATAGGCTAGTAAGAACTCTAGCTTCATCTTTAAGTTGCTTTAAAAAAAATTTTTTTAACTTCATGCAAAGCCAGCATTCCTAGTTTGCTAAACTTCCATGAATACAGGATATTTTAGGGAGTCTGGGATTCAATATCCAAAGTAAGCTCTTTCAAGCAGTGTGAGGGAACAGAGGACATCAAAGAAGCAGCAGGACCCAGAACATGTGGAACCCTGTGCAGTTGTGAGCAGAGAAGTGGCATGAAATGACTTATTTTAAAAGAGCTCTGGCTGGGGAATATGTTAGACTGCTGACAGGAGGGGGATGTGGGTGGGTGGGTGTGTGTGTGTTAGGAGTGCAGGAGGAAGCATTAAGACCAGTTACAAGGCAATAATCACTACAAAGTAACAGTGATAGAAATAGTAGGGATTGCTGGATTCTGAATAGATTCTGAAATTATATAAGATTTAGCTAATGAATTAGGTCAGAAAAAAAAAAGAGAAGTCAAACTTTTTGGCCTCAGTAACTAGAAGCAAGGATTCTCATTTACTGATGAGGGAAGACCATTAAAAAAAAAATGGATTCCCCACTCTATGCGAGGGAGAAAAGTGGGAAGAGGTAATTAAGGGTTCCATTTTAGACATGCCATATTTCAGATGCCTATTGGATATCCAATTAATGATACCAAGTATAATATTGAATAAACAAGCCTGGAAATGAAGGGGGAAGCTAGAGATATTAATTTGAATGTGAGAGACATAAATGTGTGGAAGGCATTACAGCTAGTTAATTCGGGAGCAAGTACAGAAGACCAAGGACTCCATTGTTTGGAGGCTGGAAGGATGAGGAAGAACTAGAAAAACTAAGTTGTTCAGTGACAAACCAAATCAACATCATCATCTTTACCATCCTTCAATCCCAAAACAAACCACTATGAATTGACCTACAACCAGTCAGCATAAAATTATCTTTTATTCATTCATTTCAATAAATATTTATTATTCAATACCTATTATATTCCAGGCACTATTCTAGATCTGAGGAAGACAACTGTGAATTAAAGTCATGGAACTGGGAGAGAAAAATATGGTGTAGATGATAGAAGTTCTGTTCATCCCTCTGGTGACCAAATCAAAGTTGTGACAGAAACAAGGAGCAGCAGCAAGGAAAAAATCATCTGGAATCTAGAGGAACAAGCCATACAATTAGAGAGAAGTCCAAGAAAACACTCTGTAGAAGAAGGACAGGGCAAGGACACTGGGCTGCCCAGTCCCAAGTAGCTGTGTGAGACAGAGGCTGTGGCAGCTGCAGAAGCCTCTTAAAGGGGCCACAGCTGCAAGTAGATTTTTGCAGTGATGGACCTTCCTTGCTCTGAATACCAGTGCCAATTCGGCTGCACGCAGGAAACACCAGACACTTATAGGAAGACATTGCTGGAGTGAAGGCCGAGGTGAGATTCACTGGGTACAGAAGTGCAGGTGGCATCCATTGTTCCCTGTTGAGCCCTCCCCCTGCCCAGTGTGCAGACACAGCACCACCGTAGGCATGATGTCATCAAATTAGATAACAGAGGTCGCTCCGCCCAGAGGATTCCCTGAAACCCTGCCTCCCCCAACTCGCAGCCCCACCCAAACCACATCCAGGTGTATCCTCAGCGAGTCAGGTGCTCCTTACAGAGACTCACACTGGAGGCAGCTTTGGTTTCTAGTGTGGCCTTTTGAGGCAACTATAAGCACAGTATCTGTGGACTGCTGGCTGAATCTTAACAGGTGGCCCTGAAAGGGTAGAGGCTTGGGCTAAGTTTGTCCTGCAGCTGAACCCTTCTCAAGACTGTGCCACTGGACACCTACTTCACAAATTCACACACTAATAAGACCGGGAGACTTAGGAGCTTTTCTTAGTACATAGAAACAGACACAGAAAGGCAGACATAATGGGAAAAGAAAGAAGTAGAAGCCATACGAGAGAACAGAACAGAGATCCAGATATAATGGAGTCAAGTAATCTAACAGATGCAGAGTTCAAAACACGGGTTATAAAGAAGCTCAATGAACTTCATAAATTCAGTGAGATCTTCAATAAAAAAATAAAAAACATAAAAATGGAAATGGAAATTATAAAAGAAACCAGTCTGAAATGAAGACTACATTACCTGAGAAGTATATTAAATGGAATAAACAAAGGAATAAACAAAGTGAATAAAGAGGATCAAATGCCCTATTTAGAGGACAGGAAAGCCAATCAGGACACTCAATCAGAATGGCAAGAAAAAGATGCCAAGACTATAAAAATAATTTAAGGAGGACATGGGACACTATTAAGGCTCCAAATATTCATCTTTCAGTGTAACTGAAAAAAATCAAGATGCTGAACAGTTGTTTGAAGAAATAATGATGGAAAACTTCCCTAACCTGGTGAAGTAAATGGACATAAAACCCCAAGAAGCTCAGAGAACTCCAAAAATCAAAGGTCCAAAAAGGCCCACACCAAGACACATCGTAATTAACATGCTGAAGGTTAAATACAAACAAAGAATATTAAAAGAAGCAAATGAAAAACAAATAATTACATATAAGAGAAAACCCATAAGACTGGCAGCTGATTTCTCAAAAGAAACTATGCAGGACAAAAGAGCTTGGCACAAAATATTTGACAGGATGAAGACCCAGGATCTATAACCAAGAATAATTTATCCAGCAAAGCTATCATTTAGAGTTGAAAGATAAAGAGCTTCCCAGACAAAAATAAGCTAGAGGAATTTATCACCACCAAGCCAGTATTACAGGATATCTTGGAGGGACTTCTTTAAAAAGAAAAAAACATGTTATAAAAACAGAATGGTAACAACTACATTCCTATCAATAAGTGCCTTAACTGAAAAAGAATTAAGTGTTCCAATCAAAAGATAGAGTGGCTGAAAGGATAAGAAAACAAGACCCATACATATGAAAAGAAAGGAGATGGAAAAGATATTGCTTTGATGGACCTAGAAGGTATTTAAGTCAGACAGAGAAAGATAAACACTGTATGATTTCACTTATGTGCGAAATAATATAAATGAAATGAAATCAGGAAAAGAACAAACTAATCAAACACAGACTCACAAATATAGTGGACAATTTGGTGTTGGACAGAAGAAAGGGAAGTTTGAGGGGCTGGAGAATGAGGTGAAGGGCTAAAGAAGTACAAATTAGTAGCTGATGGATGGTCACGGGAATAGGGAGCACAGCATAGAGAATGCAGTTAGCATTAAGACATTGGCTAGGCGGAGGGTCAGGGGAGAGATTGCAATTGGGAGGATTGTTTTATGAACTATATAGATGTCTAACCAATATACTGTATACTTGAAACTAAATAAAAATAATTTTTTTAAAAAACTACAAAAAAATCAAAATAAAAAATAAAAGTTGTCTATGGCCATGTCACCCTGAACATGCCCAATTTGGATGGGAGACCACCTTGGAATACCAGGAGCTGTAGGCGCTAAAAATAAACAAACAAACAAATAAATAAATAAAAATAAAAGTCATGGAACTTAATTTTACTAAGAAACACCTATTGGATGAATCTTAAAAACAAACAAACCAACCTGTTCTAATGTTTTGCAAAAGGTATTTGTTTTAGAATTTTGTTTCTAATGATAGTATCAAACACACTCCATATTTGTGTTTTAGACAAAAAGAAGTAAATGTGATATGTTTTGCAAAATAGAAAACTCAAAACGCAATTTCAGTGATGAAGATGTCAATGTCAAAAAATGTAGGCTGAATGTGGAGAACTTAAAACACTCATATATTGCTGGTGAGAATAGAAAATGGTACAAACTCTTTGGAAAATAGTTTGCCAATTTCTTAAAAACTTACAGTGTTACCATATGAGCCACCAATTCCACTCCAGGTTATATACCCAAGAGAAATGAAAATATATATCCACACAAAAACTTGTAAACAAATGTTCATAGCAGCATTATTCATAAAAGCCAAAAAGCAGAAACGGCCCAAATGTTCAACCCAACGTCCTTCACCTGATAAAACGACTGAACAAAATGTGGTTATTATCCATACAATGAAATATTATTCAACAATAAAAAGGTCTAAAATACTGATGCATGATACAACATGGATGAACTATGACATTAGTTCTAAACATTACACTAAGTGAAAGAAACCAGGCACAGAAGACTACAGACCATACAATTCCATTTATATGAAATGTCTAGAATAAGCAAATCTTTAAAGACAAAGTAGATTATTGGTTGTCAGTGGTTTGGCTGAGGAAGAAATAGGGCGTGACTGTTCACAAGTACAGGGAATCTTTGCAGGATGACGAAAATATTCTAGAATCAGACAGTGGTGGTTTAGCACAACATTATAGACATACAATAAAATCCTGAAATGCACACTTTATAGGGGTGAGTTTTATGTGATATGACTTATATAGCTCAGCAAAAAAAGTAGGTGAAGAGCATGACTATAATCAAAGTCTTCTATGAAATATTAAAACTAATCTTACTGCAAAAAATTATAGGACCAATCCAGCAGCCATGAGCATTCTAATCATTAGACTGTAAAGACTAATTCCCACTTCAGAAGCAGCCAGTGCTAATGAGAAATAGCCGATTCTTGGTCTAGAACAGAAAATGTACAGGTTGATTCTGGAACATGTTATTAAATAGGAAAGCAAGGAAACTATCAAAAACTACTAAGGGTATATTGAAAGGACTCAGGAGCCAATCTGAACAGACCCACTGACCAAAAATAGAATAATCTGAACAAAAGTAGTATGTGCAATAGACTGAGTTTCAATATATTTAAATACAAGTTCATAATGATTCTCTCTCTCTCACTGGTCACCACTGGAGGATGCTAAATAACTAACCTATTTTTGAAAATTATTAAAAATAAGGAGAAAGAACTAGTATTTATCCTGCTTTTCCTATATAAACTGAACCTCTGTACAATCAGTTAATTGATGAGGAGAGTATACATAAAGGAGGAAAGAGAGAAATAGGTATCACCATTTTACAACTGCTAATGAAATATGGAAAACGACAGGAAAATAGCCTACATTCTTTAATAAACTGCAAGAAAATAGAGATTAAAAGAGACTTAAAAGAGACTTAAATGACATGTCAACCAATTGCAATATATGGATCTCATTTGGATCCTGACTGAAAGCATAAAAATAAATTAAAACATTTAGGGAAATCTGACCACATATTACATATTTGATGATATTAACTCATTAATTTTATATAATTGACAATACTGTGCTTATGAGGTTTTTTTTTTTTTTTGGTGAGTATGTTAAGTTTCTTGTATGTGTAAAATTGAAATACAAACAGATGAAGTGATGTGTTAAGGAGAAGGCAGAATAAGTGTCTATGAAACCTACTGAGCCACAAGTTGATCATTTTTAAAGCCCAATAAGTTAATGGAAACTTAGTAAACTATTTTCTCTACTTTTATACACTTGAAATTTTCACATAATAGTTTTTCTTAAAACAGCAGGAATTCTTCTATCTCAAAACTCTCAGTTATTGAAGACCTAATTTAAAGAATCAAAGTTTTAACTGTCAAAAAAACAGTGATTTGTACAGTAAACATATCACTATGTATGTGTCTTTCAAGATTTTTTTTTAAAGCAAAATTTAAAGAAAAACTCTCACAGGCATCACAGAGTTAACATTATCTCAACTGAAATGTACTCATCTGCAGTGACATGGAACTAGAAATCAAACTCCATTTTCAAAGTTAATTCTTAATCAGCAGACATATCCATATTAGGTATCTTCCCAGTCAAGTCTAATTTTTTAATGAATACAGAAATACCAAGATTTGCCACACAGGATTAAAAGTCTCACTTAATTTAAATAGTTGTTCCTCAGAAAGGACTATTTCCATATCTACACCAAATACAAACTCTAAATGGTGTGCTGTACTTCAGTCATTCAACAATTACCTGAGAACCTAGTATGTGTCAGACAATGTGACACTGTGCTTGTTCCTGCACTAAGAAGTGAATATTCCAGTGTGGAAGATGGACACAAACTGTGATGAAGGAAATAAACAAGAAGCTGATACAGAGATGGGATGAAGGGCAGGGGTATGGGAATCTTACTTCAGAGGTGAGGCAAAGCAAGTTTCTGGTACAGTGAACAAACAGCATGTACTACCGACAAAGGAAAGACTGGCATTTCTGAAAGATTAAAAGGAGGAAATCGGTACAGCAAAACTGTGCTGAGTCAACTTAAAGGTGAAGAAATGTACAAGAGAAGGAACATGTAAATAGTAAGGAGCATAAACTATATTCCAAGTGCAACAGGGAGCTGCTAACCGGTTTTGAACAGCAGAGTGGTATGATTCGATTTTAAGATCATTCTGGTTACTGTGTAATAACTGGATCAAAGAACAAAAAGAATAAAAATAGAATCAGGAGAGAATTAGAGGAAGGAGGAATGTGGCTTGTTTAGAATGAAGGCAGTACAGATTGAATAAATGCATAAGGATGTGAAAGGTATTTTGGAATATAACTGATAGTAATTGATAAAGGCCTAAATTTCAAGGCTAAGAAAGATTAAAGAATTTATGTTCACCAGGGTAGTTAAAAAAAACATAAAAACAGTTCAAAGTAATAGGTGCTGCTTTAAGCATCTGAGGAAAGATAAACTTTCTATAGAAGCCCAAGATGTTAAAAAATTTAAAAAAAGCCAAGATCATAAGTAACTGCAACCAATATGAATCAAGTAGCTGCCGAAGATCCTTATAAAGCTATGAAGGGCAGATATGACCAATCCTTAAGAAATATTCAGCAACTGGCTGGCAAAACTTGGGACCTACAGTTACAATTATACTATCACCACAAAAGGAAGAATTGAGTTATTAATGTTAGTCTAAGAAAATCTAAAATACAGGTGTAAAAAGTAAACAACTGTCTTCATACACTGCTCGTGGGAATGTGAAATCATGCAGCTTCCTTGGAAGCTCGCAGTTCCTCAAACAAATTAAACATTGAGCTATACCATAGGACCCAGCAATTCCACTTCTATGTATTTAGCTACCCAAGAGATGAAAACATACACCCAAACACATATAAACATGTTTATACTAGCATTATTCAAAATAATCAAAAGGTGGAAATAACCCAAATGTCCATTGATGAATATAATTGAATAAACAAAATGTTATATACCCAGAAATGGAATGTTATTAAGCCATAAAAATGAATGAAATACTGACATATGCTTTAAGATGGATGAACCTTAAACAAATTATGCTAAGTAAAAGAAGCCACTCACAAAAGGTCATGTATCACATGATTCCATTTTATGAAATGTCCAGGACAGAGAAATCTACAGAAAGTGGATTAGTGGTTGCTTAGGGATGGGGGAGATAAAAGGTAAGAGAGGTGACAGATAAAGGATATGGAGTTTCTTTTTGAAGTGAATAAAAGGTTCTAAAATTGACCATGGTGATGGTTGCCATTGAACTGTATAATTTAAATGGGTTAAACATAGACTATCTGAATTATATCTTAATAAATCTTTTTTTTTTTTTAAACAAGTAGTTCCCTCTCACTCTCTGCTGCCCTTCATCTACAGGTAAGTACAACCCCTATTAACTAATTTATAATTCTTTGTATTTATAACATTTTGTATGCAAATCTACCAAAAAAAAAAAAAGAGGGAGGATTACACTGTATTCATTTTTTTTTAGTTAATGTATCAAATCCTTTCTCAGTATTCCATTATATTACTGTATCATAAACTTAACCATTCAATTGCTGAGACATTTAAGTTATTTCCACTTTTCTATTACAATAAGAAAAATCTGTAATAATAATCTTTGCCTATATCTCTACGATTCATTATTTCTGCAGCACTGATTCATAAAAATAAATTTACTAAGTGAAAAGAAACACACTTTTTAAAGGGGAATGGGGTCATTATTGCCAAAGACTACACATACTTTTTCTTCTTTCTGTGAAAAGTAATTCACCAACACACAGTTATTAACTTGGTAGAAGTTTTAATGTTCTGTAATTTAAAAGGTTAAAATAAAAATACTCATATGAATTACTTGTATTAATTATGAAGTGTTTCTACATGTACAGAACAATAAAATAGTATAATGACTGTTAACAAAGTGGTAGTAAGGACTATAAGTTTTTATACTTTTAGAATTATTTTACATTTTCAATTAGAAAAAGAAACTTTTCTACAAAAGTTTTTGAAAAAGAAACTCAAAATAATAGTGCATGGAAGGTTTTCATTTAATCTAAGATAAAGTGTAAAGATAATAATCTCAATCTAGGAAACAATCAAAGATGTAGAACAATGGCTCTGAGGGCCGATGAGATATAAGTCCTTAGCCATATACTAATTCTATGACCTTATGGGCAAGCCATGCTACCTCTCTGAGCCCCTGTTCTCCATCTGTAAAACAAGAATAATAGCTGCAACAAAGAGTTGTGAGGATTAAAATATAATGTATATATTGTGCTTAGTATAGTTACTGGAATATAGAAATAAGCACTTTTTAAATAATTCATTAAGATATTCTATTACATACAAAGAATTTAGATAGGACAGTTCTAACCATTGTCCTCTTTATACACACACACACACACACACACACACGCACGCACACACACACGCACATACGCAGTTATTTTTTCTGAACCATTTAAAAGAGGGTTGTATATACCATGCCTCTTTATCCCTTATTCCTTCAATGTACACTTCCTAAGAACAAAAATTATCTCTTATATAACCACAGCACTAGTTTTCAAATTCAGGAAATTTAACAATGATATAGTAGTACTTTAATCTACTTTGTATATTCCAATTCGGTCAATTGACCCAATTATACTTTTTTATTTTTTCCCTCTATGAAAGATCCAGTCTAGAATCACATAGTGGATCTAACTGTCATATCTCTTTAGTCTATTTTAATCTGGGACCCATATTATAGTAATTCAAATAATATGTTTCTTGGCATCAAAATTAATTTAATAATCTCACATCTTTCCCTCCGAACCTGGACCATGTTTCTTCAGATAAGAATATAACAACTTTTTCATTCTATTTTTTGAAAATGTCTTAGATGCCTTATCTAAAATTAGCAATGATTCTAAAGTTAAAAATCCATAAACTTTTATATTATTATGGTCATGTAAAAACTAAATACTGCAGAAACAAGTAATACATTAGGATTACATTTACTTCTTTAAAAGTCTAATATATGACCCATGGGGCCAAATGAAGGACAAGATTCATACTCCAACCATAAAAGTTAAATGATTTATCTTTTCTTACTATACATATGAGATTTGACAGCTCAGATCTGCAGGCTTCTCTGGGCTCCAACATCAGTACCACTCATGGATGTGACTTCTGCATATCATCATTTAATTTTCCTACTGAATATGGTATCTCATCTTTCAGATACTTCCTTAAGGAGAGATTACCCAATTCCTTATTTAATAACTAAAATTTACATTTGTAAACAATAACTCAACCAAGTGAGATACTGAGCAACCTGGACTACAAAGACACAGATTATATATACTATATAAATACTTCACTATACAGAAAGATAGAAAAAAACGATACCCTCAATCGACAAGATTGTAACTAATCCCTATTAGAACCACAGAATCTATTCTTCTCCCTTATTCTTACGAAAAAGAAAAAAGTCCTTAATTAAAATGAAATTATAGTGACAAGACACTGGTATCCCAGGACTTAGGAAATGTTTATGTGAATTGAAATTCAAGTACGAGGACAGTTCTTGCCTTCAAAGTGTTCACAATCCTGTGGGGTGACAAATAAGGCAGTGTGTGATAAGAGATACAGGAATATAATTCCGTGGTGATGTAAAAGACAAAGAAATTGATTTTGATCCAGGTACTCAAGTAAAGCTTTGTGGAACATTCCAGCTTTTAATAGTTGAACTAGCACACCTGTGAGCTACTGAGAAAAAGAGGGAAAAAGAACTGCATAGCTGAAGAATGAGACCCCTCTAAAAAAAAAAAGGCACACTGAAGAGTATGTTAAGCACAGTAAGTAGGCCAGCGTGGCTACAACATAAGGTGCTGTAGGTTTATGGGAAAAAAGCTAACTAGTTGCAAATTTGTTTAAAACCCATCTGTGAAAAGCCTAAAATGCCATGCTAAAGGTTCTGAAGGAGGGAATGATTTGGAGCTAAAAACAACACCAAGGCAACAACTTCTCTTTTCAATAATATTAGATTATAATTTCCTAAATTAAATAGATGGCAGAAACGAGAGGCAGTAATAAGGACTTAGGTAGTAACAGATACACACAGGTCTGTGAAAAGAAGGACAGGACTGGGATTAATATCCACACTGAGGATAGAACTAAAAATTTTTTAGAACTTGTTTTCTAGTTAAATATCGCATTAGTACCACTAAGTATAGTAATGAGGCCTTGGTTTTCATATACAACAATTAAAGAAAATTCAAACAAGAATCAAGTTTCAATTTAAAAGATCTCCACATTGTTAAGGACTATATTTTTAACAAAGGATAAGGTTACAACTCATTAAATCTCATCTTAAATATAAATTTCCAGGCACAGTATATTATATTATGGCACAGTTAGTTACATGTGGAAAAAGTAATCTTGAGTCCTAGTGAAAAAAACACCATATTTAAAGATTTAACATTAAAATAAAAACATAAGAGCTCATCTAATTGTGAACACATCACCAAAATTAATCTGTAAATTGTTCTAGCTGCCTCAAAAGAGCACAGAGAGTTGGAGATGAGGGGAGACAAACTTACCAAATGAAGTTTGTTCCAAGAATTTTTTCTACTAGGTTTCACAAGAAAATCTGCAAAAGAAAAACCAGTAGTTTTACAATGACAAATATCCTAAGAATCAAATTAGGCCACTTAGATCTCCCCACAGACTTTTTTCTACAAGTTAGAAAGTCAGGATACTAGATTATTTTTTAAATTGTTACAATGTAGACTATTTCATCAACCACAGATTTTAGAATGTTTATGTTAACTACACAAAATGTTTAACCCAGTCAGCCTTTAGCATGCCTCTGGAAACTATAGAACTATACAGACAGAACTTTCCAGGAAGATATAGATAACTCCTATTTATAAGTTTTTCTGAATTAGTAAAAGCATCATTCTGGTGACTTCTCAGGTAAACTTTTGCCACTATAGGAACAAGTACTTTAAAAAACTAAGATTACATGAGATCTAGGCTTAGACCTGGTAGTTGTTTTGTAAACATAACTGGCTTCTCCCAAGGGATCTTTTATGTTTAAGCAAAAAATCAGGTGTGGGAGTGTTATAGTCTAAATACAAAGAATTCTTCTCATAACTAGGCAACAATCTCATCTTTTATTTTTACAGAAATAAAAGATCTAATCAACCTGACTCCTCTGTAAAGACCCCTCTCAATATCTGCAGACTATTCATCCTTTTGGGTCAACTGTTTACATGACATGAAGTCACATATGTGAACAAGACTGCACAAAATACCAAAATCCTAAAATTAAGTGAGTTAAGTCAACACAGCACATTATTCCCATAACCTCCAGAAACTTACTTTTTTCCATAAAAGGAAGGCAAACCATGCAATAATAAAGTATTCTAAACATTTACAAGTATTTTTGGCTCCCAGTAACTTTTAATTTAAATTTTGCAGCTCATGTCGTATTAACTACACACTACACTGGAAAGGAAATGAAGCTTTCATAATTTGCAACTTCAGATACAAACCATATTAAGTATCAAGACTGGTCTTAAGTGTTGAACAAAGAACAGCAGTAAAGTTGGGAGATTTGTACATCTCTAGAACATTTTCTTGCTAGAGTATAATTTTTCTGAGTACCTAAAAACTGAAATACATAATTATAATTCTCTTTCCTTTTATTTTTCCTCTGTACTATACTGAGGTTATTATCAGCTTTTAAAAGTCATGTCTGTAGGTATATTATATTATCTATAAATTTTACTTTAGAATAATAAAGAAATGTTTGTTTAAAAGAACAAATGCTAGATCTCTGTCCTTAGCTGTTAAAAAAAAAAAACTCACATAAAATAGTATGTTAAGGCATATTCCACTTAGAAAGAATTACAGTAGTCCCTGTTATCTGAAAATACAAGAGCCCCACAGGATTTAAAAGTGTGGATAGGACCTAACCCTATATATACTGTTTTTTTCCAAAGCATACTCACCTTTTCACTTAAAAGAAGTACCCTATGACTTCTCTTTGACATCTCTATGGCATATGCAAATTGCCAGCGCCATTACTCTTTTGCTTTGATGCCATTATCAAGTAAAATAAGGGTATCACAAGCACTGTGATACCACAATAGTCGATCTGATAACCAAGATGGCTACTATGGGGCAGGCAACGTATACACGATGGATACACTGGACAAAGAGATGATTCGCATCCTGGATAGGACAGAGCAGACAGCTTGAGATTTCAGCATGCTCAGATTGGCATGCAATATAAAATATATGAATTGTTTATTTATAGAATTTTCCATTTAATATTTGAGACTGTGGCTGACCTTGGGTAACTGAGACCAGAGATAACTGAAACTGCGGGTAAAAGGGGACTACTACACATACAAAAAATTACGTGACATTGCTCATTGTAACTTAAAAAGTATCAAAGTACAAGGTTAACTGTCTAGTGACACGTGTGTTGCTCAGAATTCAGAGGCAGGGTAGCCCAGGGAGGTTTCACAGACGATGGAGAATTTCAAGTGGATCTTATAGATTAGGTGGGATTTAAGAAAAGAGAATGAAGGAATGAGAGTAATTCAAGAGAAAAGGAAAAAAAAACATTTTTGAGAAATAAAGACTATGTCACAATATTGAGAGTGGTCAGGAAGAGTAGAAAGGCAAGACACTCTCTGGACTTTGAATGGCAAGCTAAGAAATCTAGATTTCATTCAATGGTGGGAAGCCAAAAGCTTTATGAACAGGGGAATAAGAATATGCAAGTGGTGGTGTTAAACAGTAGAAGGCAGCAAGTAGGATTGTCTGGAGAGGGAAAGTCACTTAGGATGTTCCTGGACTAGCAGTTCAGATATAAACTGCTAAGGGCCCAATATCTCAACAGCAGTGCAAATGCAGAGAAAGACACCAAAGTAAGTGAAATCATTAACTGTCTGAACTTGGTAACTGATTAGGAATAGATCACACACACACACAAAAAAAGGCAGCACAAGTTGTCAAAGATAACTACAAAATTTTAAGGCCTGTGTAAGTAGAAAAAGGATGGTATCATTAAGAAATGAAGTGCAGCTTCCAAAGAAGCAATGCCAGCTATGATATGCTAGCTTTAAAGGTGCATCCCAAGTAGTTTTATGTCCAACATGTAATTAGGGGGGAAATGGGATTATATTCAAGAAAAAAATCAGGTCTAAGGTAAAAATGAATTGGTGGTGCTAGACTTAATTCAAGAAAATCACTATATCTACTATAAGATTCATCTTATATGTTTTTAAAAATTACTTGATAATTTACTTTGTCAGAGATATGACAAATCCATTCATACAAAAGTGTGAAGTTTCCACAGGTGTAAAATAAAGCTCCAAGAGATGGACCAAACAACAGGCATATTCAACAAAAAGATTCAGGCAGATCTGCTTCAATGCTGGCAGGTTCTTCCTGCTAGTAACCACAATAGAACATCTACAGTTGGAAACAAGTGTGTCATTGTGAAACATTGCCAACAAAAATTTTAAACTGCTCATGTGTTAGGACTATTTGCAAGGTAAAGGCCATGTAGAAGGGAGTCTGAAAGAAGCTCTCTGGTGCCACAAGTGACCATCTCATGACACCAGCAAGTTTCCCATAATATAAGTCATGTATTCCTCACAAAGTAAGAAAGGTTAGGTGTGGGTGACCCTGAACATTAATATATTTGAAGAGGCAGACTGTAAAGTGGTTATGTTAAATCTAAGCAATCTAAAGTATTTAATTACAAGAAACTCTTAAACACATTAAGCACTAATGGACAACCAGGGAAGTGGGGTGGGGCAGTTAACAATAGTTGCCCTTAAGTTCCATTTCCATGGAGGGTAATAAATCTTTCTGAAGTTACCCGAAATAAGAGGTAAAATTTTTACAATCACATATACTATGGATATTTTTACCTATTTTAAGAGAAAATCCTAAAGAGAGTAAAAAATCAGAACACTTGAATATTAAATACTGTTAATACAGGATACCACTGTGTAGCTTCATTAAAGAGAGGAACTTAACAGAGTCAAAGTCCCTTTCTGGAAAATGAGGTAAGGACTACGAGGAAAGGCATGGAGGCCTTGGGAAAGCCAAGAAGAAATAGACACCTACATGGCATAGTTTGTGATTATCTGTAAGCCACCTACCACATCAGTTTCAACAAGGGCAATGAAGCACACCAATCTGGACCATTTCTATAACAAAAGAACTCAAACTACAAAAACTAATCATATTGAACAAATTCACAAGGAAAAACTAAGAGATTCAAGCCAGGCCTCCTAAAATGGTGTGTTTGGGGAGCGAGGGGACATGGATGGCTAAAGTAGCACTTTTTTTGGCTAGGGTACATTTTAACTTCAAAAGAACAATGAAATATTTTTTTACATAGTCTTGTCTCACTTTCAAATACAAAATAATTAAGAGTTCAAAACTTTAAGAAGGTAACACTAAATAACTTTAAAAGAATATTTTATTTTCACTGTATATAAAAGAAATGACTTTTCTTACGCATGTACTACATATTAAGAAACATTCACAGAAAACTTGAGTTGAGGTAATGTAAAATAATTCAGATGTTAAATTTTAAAAGTAGCTTTACAACTATCATTATTTTGGGTGAGTTTTTCAACTTCTTAGTGTTTCTTCATTTATGCATAATAACTTTTCAGGTATCTGAGGGGTGATATGACTTTCCCAAACCAGGGTTCTGTGGCATGTTGGATCAAATTAATTCCATGGTGGGAAGATGATTTAATCATTAACGTTAACCAAAACCCAAGCATAAAACTACTGTGGGCTTGGTCTTATGCCCTGAACAAGAGCCCAAACCTCAGGTTTTCTAAAACCTTTGCTGTTGAAGTCAATTATAAATCAAAATAGAAACAGAGAGAGTTCAAAAAGCATGGCTACATTCATCCATCAAAGATAAGTGCATTGTGGAGGAGATTCATTTATTTGACAAATATTTTGGAGTGACAAGCACTATTCTAGGCACTTGGGATGCAGCAGTGAACAAAACAAAGTTCCTACTCTTACAGAGCTGCAATTCTAGTGTCAATTCTAATATTCTCAGAGGGCTGAATGAGCCTTTCATGTGACTTTTTCCCCCTACTTATTAGGACTATGTTTTGAAAAAGATAAAAAGAACAGTAAACATAAAATTGAGGCAGTGAGCTGACTCAGTAAGATCTCAAAACAAGATGATTTAAAAGAAAAAAATCTGCATGTCTTTCTTACCTCTTTTGGAAACACTAAAGACTGTGAATTTTCAGAGATCCATATGTATTCCTCTACCAGCTGCAGGGTACAGATAAACAGCTAAAATATTATCATTTCCTAAGCAAAAATCAACCATCTTCTCCTACAAAAACCAAATCCAGTAAGTTGTTAAAAACCATCAGTTGAACTCCATTTTATAATCACATTTCTATATCAAAAAGTCTTTTACTAGTAATAAGTCTCTTGAACCAGTAACACTTATGATAATGTTCACTATAATAAGTAAAAGTTCCATTTCAAAAGTAATGGCCAAAGATCTTGTATAATTCTGTGACTACATTAGTGGTACAGAGTGTGGGTCTTTCGGGGTGGGGCGGGAAGGGTAGCAAGAAAAGAGGAGGAGATTTTTTATAATGTGAGAGAAGTTCTGCAACAGAATTTCAAGTAGTCGGATGGTGATCAATACTTAAGATCTTTTGTCTCCATTTAAGTAGCTGATTACTGCTGACAGCTGTTTTTCCAAATATGGGCCCCAAAATGTGAGAAGTCAAAAGCAAAACACTGTAATTGTGCTCTAGCATTTTTAGATATTAAGAATTGATTGTACTTCACATCTCAAGTAAGCAAAAGGAAGCCCTAATCATGGTTTCAGAAAAGATTAACTGTGATCAAAGCAACTTCAGCAAATTTGATATGTATCTTTTAAAATCACTTAATTTTTTACAAGGTTTCTCCTTTTAAACTTAATCCTTATACAATGGATAGGAAGTGGGTGAAGCATAAATCATACATGAGGTCTTGGTGAAGACATTTCTGATGGCAACCAGAAAAGAGTAAAACCAAAGATCACATAAAAGCTACTAAAAAGGGTAAATATTAATTAATTTTAAAAAAATGTAAAAACTTTATGTTGACTTGCTCTTTATAATCATTCCTATATAGAACACATTCACTTCATACTACTAACTTAGGTATATTAAATCATTAATAGGATTGTAAGGAATTTCTACAATTAACTTGTAATGTTATTTTCTGACTCCAAGACCTCCATGAAAAATCACAAGGTATCATTTTACTACTGAAATTAAGAATTTTAATTCTAATTTTGTAAGGCAGTATTTAGGTTCATAATCTTAAATGAAGAAATGTTTCCTATCTCTTAAGGAAAAAAGAAAACCTATAATTTAACAGAAAACGAAAGAAATACTTAAGTCTTAGTTGTTACAATGAAAGAAAATCCAGGCACTCAAATCACTAAAAATTAATTGAATTAAAAGCCAAGCAA
This sequence comes from Macroglossus sobrinus, assembly GCA_004027375.1. Taxonomy (NCBI): domain Eukaryota; kingdom Metazoa; phylum Chordata; class Mammalia; order Chiroptera; family Pteropodidae; genus Macroglossus; species Macroglossus sobrinus. Next base: position 117,313 of record PVKZ01002539.1, on the reverse strand, counting down.
GAGTATTTAATCAAAGTGCCAGAGATAGTTCAATATTTACGATGCTGTAGAAAGATCAGAAAGACTAACTCTAGTGTCAGAAAAATGTTTCCTGACTTTTGTTTCTTTAACTAGTTTCAAGGTCTACCTTTGGGAAATTAACAGTAGGCAAATTCCTGCAAAAATATTAATAACATCCTGCTTCTTGCTCTCAGTTAACCTATGGTGAAAAGGAAAGAAATATTTTTGCTTCCCCACTCCCACTCCACCCCACACCCGCACCCCATAGGAGGAAGGAAGGAGGGAAGGGAGAGTATGCCCATGTATAAATGGGCATAACGTTTTCCGGTTTTACCTAGGTGCTCTGAGATGTTCAACAGCAATTCTAGGAAAAAACGGAAAGTAAACTACACTCAAAAAATAGCTATCAGTATCTCAAACCTAGCTAATCTGCATATTTCTTACTAGTATATTAATAATATATAAATAATGTTAATGTTCCCCTCTCCACCTATAAATAGACTCTTCAAAGTTCTGGTTCCCTCTGCTTAGTTTTATGCAGAGTAACAGGCATCAAAATGGACAAGGACCAGAAAGCTCAATGAAAATGTAAATTCACCCTTTAAGCATATAACTTAATAATGAAGAAACATATTTGACTTTTTAACTACTGTCATCATAATTAAAAACTGTCCACTCCAGCTAGCCAAGAGGTATATTCAGAGGAGAGAGACAATATTCAAATAGAGGCTATGTGCAACGAAAAGAATCCACTCTTCTACTGGCCTAGTTTAAATTTATATACTGGCAATTAGGTAGAGGGCTAGTCATATTTTTTTTAAATAAGCTAATAAAAACCCAAATAACCTCCAATAACCACACAATGTGGGCTCTGTTTTAAATGGTGAGCTCAAATACCTGCTCTTTCGAAGCAGTTCTCCTCAATTATTAAATAGCCAAAAGACCAGAAACTGTCTTGACCAGAACACCATCTTCTTAAGAATCCTTTTAAAACCATACAATTCAACAGATCCCCAGAAAAAGACACACCCTTTTAAACTAGTAACATTTATCTCTCCTATGCAGAGGGGCACGTGACTGCCATCTAAATATATACAGAAAGAAAAGAACTTTTCAGCTGACATCAAAAAGTAGAATTCTTCAGTATGCTTTACTTAAGAAAAGAAAGGTAAAAGTACTAAGTTAAATCAGGGTTGTTAAGAAATAACCTTAATAGCTTATTTTTCCTTTTTTATTTTTAAATAAATGTACTTAAATTAACAAGTCAGAAAAACTCAGACTAGTAGTAATGGGTTCACACTGAAGACAAAAACCAAACCTTGAATTTTAAAAGTTCTTAAGCTATAATTTTCCTTAACCCATTAACCAGAAGGAGGGGAAGGCTTTTTTAAAAAGCACACTGTTTAAATTACTTATATTCATACTAAACATATTAAAAATTTGGTAAAATATTCTCTAAAACAAGAAAAATTTCTCAAACATACAACCTAATACAAACCTACACACATTATGGAGTATTATAAGTATATTTTTATACATCAAAAACTTAAGTACTATTCAACTCAGCATGAAAAAAAATCCACACAAACAAGTAATTGGAATAATCAAGTTTCCAGTAAGCATGTGAACATAACTATTGAGAATAATATCACACCTCCAAAGTCAATCTGAGCCATTCATATATTTCTTGTATTTTCCAACATGAAAATAGTTTATCAAAGGCACTAATGTCTGAAAGAGGCAAAAGGAATAATATGTATATTCAAGCTCTCTGGTAAACATCAGGCCTGACTGGACAACACATTCTGTACTACTGTTTTTAGTTAGGACTCTTAAATATGCCAAAATGTGGAGAAATATAAAGACCTCAGGAAGAGCTTATACTTTATCTTTTCTATTGATTTATACATCCTCAATATATAACCCAAATATATGTGTTCTACAGCATACAGTTATTTCTTCAATTACCAGTGTTTCTATGGTGTGGAACACATACCACTGGTGATGGGGGGGGATGATTTAAATGGAATATAGACAAATAGCTTTAAAAAACAAAAACTATATATTTACACTAATGAGCATTGGAAAAAAACATTCTGCACTTTGACTCAATGCCATCCAATTCAAGACACCATTACATTTACACACCACTAAGAAAACTCGCAAATTCAACTATAACATGCCATTGATTTTAAGATGCATTCTCCATTCAGTATACAAATACTGGGGGGAAAAAATCATGTAGGTAATATATTAATGAGAGGTTTGGGTGATACTAAAGTATATGCTAATATAAATCCTTCATATATAGAAACTATTACATAACTCTTTCCTCAGACTGCTTTATTCTTTCATTTTTCCTCATAAGACCTATTTTTCCAATCTATTATAAGTCTGAAACTATTCATAAGCATGCTTGATCAGGGCCACAAGCAACAGTATCCAGTCCGTCCTCCACACAAATGATAAGCTTCTCTTCAAGGTTTCTGCTACCACCAGAGAGCTCCCTCATCTTCCCCAACCCTGCCTGCCACTGCCAGCACAATACCAGAGTACCAGATCTCCTCTGTTCTGTCAATGTAGTACCTCCAGCTCTACATATCCTAAACAGAATCCATCTTCTTTCTTAATACTACTCCATTGGGAATCTTGGTCTGCCTAGCCATCTTCTAGGCTAGAAACAATTCAATTCCTTTCTAATTAACAAAATCTGACACCAGTCCCAATGCTTTCTTTGAAATGCTCGATTTCCATCTTTGCCACCAGTGAATGTCACCATCATTTGGTCTAGAAAACTGGTTCTCAAACATTTACTGAATTAAATTTATTTAGACATTAATTACCTAAGAAACAAAATAACCACAGTGACAACCAAACTTATATCATGAATTGATTCTAGTCAACAAATTCTTTTAACATCACTTGGCATAGTCTATCCCATCAATATGTTTCACCCTACTCAAAGAAAAAAAATATGCCCTATGACATTCATATACAGAATAAACAACTTAGGGCTGCTTTTAAATTTTTTATCTATGATTTACTCATATCATTTTATCCATTTGGCCAAATCCCATGTATACTTCCATTTTGGGCTTGAAAACTATTTCCATTGTGAAAGCTTCTGGGCAGAGTTCATTGTGCCCTTTCAATATAGCTCTATTGTATAACATCTACTATGTCATTATAATTATTTATATTTTTATCTGTCCTACTAGACAGATTATGATTTCCTTGACAGGTCATTTTCCTACTCAACATTTGAACCCAAGGGTCCTATAGTATCTGTTAATGAGAGGAATTACAACAGAACTTATTAGATAAGGGCACAGATTCTGAATCAGACTGGGATGTGAATTCTGGCTCCAAACTTACTTGTTATCACTTTGGAAAGGTCACTCAGTTTCCTCATCTGTAAAATGGAGATAATATTAGAACAGAAAGTCATTGAACTAGTGTCTTTAATGTTTAATAAATACTAATTCTGATTAGGATAAAGAACATGCTCAATAACTACTTTTTAGGTTAAAAAGTAAACCTAATTTAGATTAATATGAGAAATTAACCAGGGCTTTCTATTACCTATTCACTGAATAAATGTTTCAAGTACACTCATGTCCATTTAAAACCTCTATATCCTAGTTCTTAACATAAATTCAGTATCTCTACCTGCTTTTCTTGGTATCAAATAAATACTTAGGATTGAAAAATTTGTAAGTTTCCATTACTCATTATAAACTTTCAAAGTCCAAAGAAAAAACTATGTAGTTTTGCTGAAGCAAAAATTTTAGTCATAGGAATTTGAGGCCAACTAAGAAGAAATCACTTAATTGAGTGAGCCAATTAAACATTACTCTGATTATACTTACACGTTCTGTTAACTAACTCTCAGGGCACTATCATAGTAATTGTCAAGATTAGTACATCCCTCTCAATAACACGGTCTCCCTAAAACAAAGACCTTCCCCTCTCAACGACAAGGTCTCCTCCAAATGAAGATCTTACTCTTCCCCTCTAGGACATTCTGTGTTCATTCCAAATTCCTTGCCATTGTTTATGTTATTTCCTATACCCAGAATGGCCTTTTCTCTATCATCCAGATCCCCAGAGCTCTTCTAGTATTCCAAGCCACTAAACTTGCACTGCATTTTTCTAAGTACACATGATTTAGCATTTATTCTCCATTATCAAAGTCTACCTTTCTCCCTCCTTCAACTCCCTTACCTTCTCTCCGACTCTTTCAAACACACACAGGCTGCAAGTTCCCTCAGGAGCTACTCAAAATGTTTGGTCAATCAATTAAATAATATTTATCTCTCCTTAAGAGTTTTGGGATAGAGCATAAAAATTTTTCTCATAAGTAATTAAAAATAACTATAAGTGATAATCACCACTACAATCATGGGAAAATTAGAGTGCTTCCTATTTTCATGTTCCTGCATTAAGCTAAAAATAGATACTATATGATCCTAATTACAATAAATTGTCATTTCACCAACATGTAAAATTTTCTTGAAGTAAACAGGAACATGGTAACAGCTGTAATATCAGTCATGAATTGCTGTTTACAATGCTGCCTTTGAATAAAATGAGGTTATTTTTTGTAAAGATAAAAACACTGCTTCAAAACAAGGATATGAAATATAAAAGCAACAAAAGAAAGGTGGTCTTAATCCTTCTCTTTGATCTCCTTGAGGCCATCATATAAAGGTATGAGTCTTCACAATCAAGCCATTCCTAAAACATCCTATATATGTTCCATTCTTTGTGTAATAATTTTGCTTCTACCTCCAAAACTAGATTCCTTTTGTCCTTTTCTCAACCTTTCTTGAATTCACACAGGAAGAGCACATAGGTTCACAAATAGGTGAGACTATAAAGTAGTTTCTTCCAACATGAAGCCAAGATAATTTTCGTCATATACATTTAATGCTTTCTGATAACTGGCAAGGAACCTGAATGGTACTGTATCCTCATGAAGAGCTGACTCTACAGCATCAAAAAGTGTGGCATGCTATGAAGAAAGAACAAGGTCAATTTATTTTTAAAAAATAATTTTTAAGTGAAAGCAAAAAAAGGGAGATAAAATACTCTCAGTCAATACAAGTATAATAACCTCATGTTAATGAGCAAACTGTGACCAGCTGCTAAGAAACTTGTTTTATTAGAAGTTAACTTTTACTGAGCACTTTCCTATATGCCTATATAGAGAAGTAACTTTTCCATAGTTATACCACTCAAGAACAGAAGCCAGAATTCAAGCCTCTGGCTCCAATTAAGATTATAAACATCTACCACTCTGCCTCTCAATTAGTTCGCTAATAAGTAAAATGTGATGCTAACTATACTGCTGATAAAGAGAACCCAAGTAAGGAATCATCGTAATATTGAGAATGTAGTTCTTATATACTTCATATCTTACTTTATTTTTCAAAAAACAGTAAAAGCTTTATTCACTTTCATTTTCCCACAACTCTATAGATTTTCATCAGTGTTTTATTATCCATCGTCTAAAGTATATAACTACTTGACACTTGTTCTTGAAAACCTTTATTCTTTACAATCCCTTCTCATTTGTCAAGATAATTGTGAATTCTATCCTTCAAAGGGCTGACAAGTCATCTACAAACTTAATCAGCATACCTCATTTCATCATCTATATCACTGTTAAGAACATTTATATAGAGAGCCCAATCCTAACCCTTTTATAAAACCATTTATCACTCTCACCTGACAGCAAACCACAGTAACACTGAATATGACCCTCGAATCTGTTTTGCACCATTTAGCCTTAAATGACATATTTTCATCCTTTATGGATGAAAGTGCCACCAGAAAAAATTAAAAGCTTTCCTAAAGTTAAAATACATCCACAGCTTGCCTTTGTTCCACAGACTGGTCCGCATTATAAGATACTACTTCATAGGACAAACTGTCTTTCAAAGGTATTGAACTTATTACTTCATCATCTTTCAAGTCTTCACAAATTATTTTTTGGATCAATTACCAAGATTTTTTAAACTTTATTAAGGTATAATTAAAGCATAACAAATGGCACATATTTAAAGTGGTTTTTTCCTTTTTTTTTCCTATGGTAATAAAACATACATAATTTTTACAATTTTAACCACTTTAAGTGTACAAGTCAATAGCCTAGAGAACATTCACACTCTTGTGCAATCACCAGCATTATCCCATTTCCAGAACTTTTACATAATCTCAAACCTCCTTTTTAAGGCTAATATTCCATTGTTTGTATATACATTTTGTTTATACATTCGTTAGTTGGACATTTAGGTTGTTTCTACCTTATGGCTACTGTAAATAGTGCTATTATGAACACTGGTGTACAAATATCTATTAGAGTCCTCGATTTCACTTCTGTTGGTTAGATACCTAGAAGTGGAATTGCTGAGTCATATGGTGATTCTATGTTTAATGTTTTTGAAGAACCACCACATTGTTTTCCACTGCAGCCAAACCATTTTCTATTCTAACCAATAATGCACCATGGTTCTAATTTTTCCCTATCTTCATCAACACTTTTCCACTTTTTTCGTGAATGGCCATCCTAACAGGTGTGAATACCTTGTGGTTTTGATTTGCATTTCCCTAATGACTAGTAAGGATGAGTGTCTCTTCGTGTGCTTACTGGCTATTTGTATAACTTCTATGAAGAAATGTCTATTCAGGTCCTTTGACTGTTTTTTAATCGGGCTGTTTTTTTTAATTTTGAGTTGTGGTTCTTTGTACATCCTGTATATTAATCCTAAACAGATACATGATTTGCAAATACTTTCTCTCATTCTTTGGGTTGCCTTTACACTCTCCTTCATAGTATACTCTGATGTACAAAAGTTTTTAATTTTAATAAAGTTCAATTTATCTTTTTTCTTGTGTTGCCTATGCTTTTAATGTCACATCCAAGAAAACATTGATTGCAATGTCATGAAACTTTTCCCCTATATTTTCTTCCAAGAGTTTTATATTATTAGCTCTTAGGTTTATTAGGTCTTTGACCCTCAATTACCCAGGTAATTTTTAAGGTAGAAATATCATGCCATTAAACTCATAAATTAACTTTTTTCAAATCTAAGTGTTACATAAGTCTTAACAGAATCTATGATATAGTCAGATATGCAAGACATTAACTTACACTGTTTATAATTTATTACAAACTGGAAACAGGTAAAATGATATAGCCATACAATAAAATATTATGCCCTTCTAAGCATAAGAGTGGGTCAGTAACCCAGGTTGACCAAGTCATAGCCCTCAACCACATGAGCCAAGGGAGAACCAATCAGAACCCTTCTCTTCCACTAGAATCATGCTTCCCTAGCTGTGGTACCCTGGGGGTACCACAGTAAATTCACAGGGGGCACTAAAGAACTGTAAGTTTTTGAGGGAAACATAGGAATAACTGACATTAGTAAACCACACAGATAACTACCTGTAATCATTCATAATTTTAACATTAGCTCGCAATTCTCTACTTTTAATGTCATAATTTCTTTAAGCAGAGATTTTAGCTGTTACTATGATAAAAAGTGCCCTGTAAAAATCAATGTGGAATGGTAAATAGAGGTGAAGTGCCCCCATTTCATACATTAGAAGCAACATTAAGTGGGTGATTGACATAACCATAAAAGGAAAAAGTATAAAGCTTTTTAAAAATGTTTAAGAAAACATTTCCATGACCTCTGGGCAGGGGAAGATTTCTAAAATAAGACATAAAAAGTAACCATAAGGAAAAAACTAGATAAATTTTACTACATCAAAGTTACAAATTTCTATTAATCAAAAGATCACAGAGATAGCAAAAATAAAGCAAAATTAATGGGCAAAAATATTCACCCAAACGTAACCAAAAAACAATCATTAATATATAAATAACTACAAATTAGTATTTCTTTAAAAAGAACAAATAATCCAATAGAAAAATGGACTAAAAACTTGAATAGGCAATTGCAGAAGAAATCTAACTGGCCAAAAGCACAGGTAAAGATGTTCAAAACCCAATAATCAGGGTTTTGGGTCGTACTATATACCTTCCAAGCTGTCAAAAACTGAAAACACTGACGATATCAAGTGTTGATGAGGATGAGGAGCAAGAAGAACTCTCATTCACTAACCTATTATTAATGGGAATGGGAACTGATAAATCATTTGGAAAACAACATGGCATTAAAGTTGAAGATATATATATATCCTGTGGCCTGGCAATTGTGCTCCTCAGTATACAGCCTAAAATGTGGATACTGCACCATAAGAAATGTCTAAGAATATTCAAAGCAATATTTTTGTTCAGAGTAGTCCAAACATCCCAAATGTCCAATAATAAAAAAATAGATAATCTTTGCATTCAATATACTGTACAAAATAACAGCAATAAAAATGAACTAGATCAACAAACAATACATAGAAATATGCAAAAGAAGCAAAATAGAAAATATGTACAGTATGATTCCATTCAAAAACAGGTAAAAATAAAGTACTATTTACAAATGCATGTATAGATAATAATACAATAAATACAAGCCAGACAGAGATTACCATAAAGGCCAGGACAGCAGTTAGTTATTTCTAAAAGGGAGGAAGAGGAATATATATATATATATATATATATATATATAAAGGAACAGAAACAAGGGCAATCCCTTCTCGGGTGCTGGTGATGTCCTATTTCTGGGTGGTGGTAACATGAGTGTTCACTTTATCATTCATTCCACTGTATATTTACATCTCATGTACTTTGTGTGTCATATTTCATTACAAAAAGCATTTAAAAAAAACAACTTGGGAGAAAAAATGCATGAGAATGATAACAAATTTGCGACGGTGTAAATTCTGGAGCAAGGGAAGGATGTTCGAGGGACTTCAACCAACTCTGGAAAAAGAGAACAGAGTTTTATTTGGCTAGGAGTGGATGAATAAACAAATCAATATTAAAGGCGACAGGGCAAAGTAGCTTGCAAAATGTAAAAAGATTACCAAAGGAAAGAAAAAAACAATGCCTAGTTTCCAAAAGTCAAGATGCCTCTTGTGCCAGAAGCTACAGCTATCCTGAGGATAACAGAATCTGTTTGGAAGACCACAAATACCATCTTTGTCCTACTCAGCTGAAAATCATCCCATCTACTTCTGGTCCTCTTGGGGCATAAGGGAGAAAAGAAAACTCAAAACTGACTTTTCTCCTATCAAAAATATGACTTCGAGCAAGGTCCAGAATAAAATTATCTCAAAATTAACATGCAAGTCAAAATTAACATGCAAGTCAAAATTAACATGCAAGTAATAAAGTTGTTACCCAAAACAATGACAAGTTCTTAGTAAAAATAATGGGGAAAGGAATAAATATATTATGACACTAAAACAGTGACAAAGGTAACAGGGAAACTATACACATCATGACACTTGGTTATTATTTAATGGGTATGAAGATTCTGTTTGGGATGATGAAAAAGGTCTGGAAATAGTGACAGCTACACAACATAGTGAATGTAGTTGATGTAAATGAGTTATACTCTTATAACAGTTAAAATGATAAATTTTCTTATATTTTCCCACACTAAAAAAAATTTAATTTGTTAAACCTCTGCTTATCAAAGAGACCATTAGGAAAATGAAATACAAACAAAACAAAAACAGGAAGAAAATAATTTTAACAGGTAAAAGATTTTAATAGACACCTCACAAAAGATATATAAATCACCAATAAGAACATTCAAAGATGTGCATCATCATCATGTCATCAGGAAAATGCAAATGAAAACAGCACAATGTGACAGCCTTTCACACTCACTGAAATAATTAAATTAAAGAGACTGACAAAAGCAAATACTAGTGAGGATGCTGAGTAACTGGAACTCATATATGGCTCATGAAATTGTAAACTGGAATTAGCACTTTGAAGGACAGTTTGGCAGTTGCTTATTAAGTTAAACATACATCTCTCCTATGACTGAGCAATTCCACTCGGTATTAACGCAAGAGAAGTGAAAACACATGATCACAAAAAGGCTTAGAAACAAATGTTCACAACAACTTTACTCATAACAGCCCTAAACTGGAAAGAACTCAAAAGTTCCAGCAACAGGTAATCAAATAAACAAATTGTAGTCTATTTCTTCTATGAAATACTACTCAGCAATAAAAATGAACTACTGATATTCACAATATAAATGAATCTCAAATGCTGTTGACGAAAAGCAGCAATTTAAAGGAGAATGAATACTATATGATTCCATTTAAATGAAGTACAAAAAGAGACAAAACTAAACGTAACAGAAACCAGAAAAGGAGTTTGGGTAGTGGGGGAGAAGGGTAACTAACCAGAAGGGGGCATGAGGAGACTTCTAATGTAAGGTTTAAGTAAGTTCTATATCAGGACTGAACAGTGGCTACACAGCTGTAATTACTGAAACTCAAACTGCACACTTCCATCTCTGTATTTCACTATATAAATTCTATTTCAACCTTTTTAAAAATCCTAAAATAGTATCCAAAAGCTGAGGCTCTAATCTTCATCCAAAAGTAATAACAAAGTGTATCTAGAAAAGGCTGTACAACCAGATTTATGCCCCACTCTCTCAAAGTCACCAGACTCTGTTTCTGAGGGAATGCATATGAATTCCCAGTCTCTCCTGTAACTAAAGGATAAGCATTTACAGATGAGCAGTGTTTGAGGTAAAGTCTTAGATTCTACTAAGGTATTGAAATTTCCACGAAGTTAACTAGACTCCAAGGAGATCAAATTTATGTCATGATCAAGGGCATGTGTTATATGATGGCTTTAGTCATTCACCTTGCACTTTTTGTCAAGTAAATTGTTTAACCGCTTGCTAGCCTGAAAGAAGAAAAAGAACAAGAAATAATGTTGGACTTAAAATACATCTTCAGAAATTAATGCTCGATTTAGCTCACCGGGAAAACCAGCACATAACTTCTGCTCAATTAACATGACTGAAAAGGTTTACAAGGTTATTGCATAGTAAGGTAAGCACATGACAAAGTCACAACTCAGAATCATCAATTTAAAGAGTTTATCTCTACAATACTTCAATGTTTGAATAAAAACAATTGACTCCAATAAAGTCCCCTCCTTATCTTTCAGATCCATAGTATTTTGTGGTTTCTATTTTATTTAAATCTATTATAAAAACAATTAGAACTGTGACACTCCATAACCAGATCTGAAGTTAAACAATAAAACATAAAACACTTTAGGAATATTTTAAGTTCTACTATAAACATATTTTCTTCAAATGAAAATAGTAAAATGTACCATCATACAACAAAATTAAAAAACATACACAGTTTTTCTAAATTATCTGTTGAAGAACTAAACACATTAACCAGGACAAGGCCAGTTTTATGGGTGTGCAACCTGTGCAGTCACATTGGGCTCCATGCTTGGTTTAATGTTCTTCTGTAGCCATTTTGAAATTCTTAATAATTTGTGGAAAAGGGACCCTACAAATTACATAGCCTGTCCTGAGCAAGGAGTCTACAGAAAAACAGAAAAAGAATTACAAACACCATTACTCCAGTGACCAAAAAGAATTTCTCTCCTAGGCTTACAAATAGATACAAACTGTTTTTCTCCTTAGTATGACCAGAGGAGTATGTATGTATGTATGTATGTATGTATGTATGTGTGTATATATATATATATATATGTATATATATATATATATATATGTATGTAGTTCCAAAGTGGAGGCTTAGATTTCAGAAAGGAAGCATCAATGATAAACCCAGGCTTTTTCAAGTTTATTCCATCATTCAGTGATTGTATATCATTTTACACACATTTATGAAATGCATTTTGATGTTTACTTCATTAGACTCAAAAATTATACATAGTGCTATTATTCACCAAATTTTATATTCTAAAAACTAGTATTTGATAAATACAAATCTTCAAAATTTAATGGAAAAAAATGTGAACAAGCAAAAACAGTACAGAACAAGCACTTCCTTAGCCTCAACACTGCTGTGATCAAAGATAAAAACAATGAGTTGTATAGAAGGAAGTCTCCAGACAAGGATGTCTTGGCACTCAGTAGGCACTCAAACTAATTTTTCAAGCCATTTAAAGAATCAGCATTCTCCTGATACTTTTTTCCTGAGAAAAGAACAAAAGATTCAGCCCTGCTGATGAATTAGAACTGCTAAATCTCAATGAATTAGAAGACAAATATAATAAAGCTAAATCATCAGAAGAAATGACTAGAAAATACAGAAGATAAGATGATATGTGATAATGAAGCTTAATGTATGATCAAGAAATATCTTAGATTTGTCAGCAGAAGCAGTGAGTGCTTAACGGGTTTTGAAAAAGGGGTAAATAAAGCCTTTAAATTAAAAAATCAGATCAAATTCTCCAGGATACCTATTATCAAAAGGTCAATAATACCAAAAACATAAGTATCTTAAAACTCAAAGATAAATGTTGAGGGAGAACGTATTTTTAAAGATTGTAATTATATATCCTATTCAAAGAAATTAACTCAGAAAACTATGAAGAAAAGTTAGGGAGCATATGAGAAAATACAGAAGATTTACCAAGGCAAATAAATGGCTATTAAATTGAAAACTTGATGTCACTAAATAATATTCTACTATAGGTTATTATTAAAGCCACTGACATTTTCTGAGATATTAACAAAGCAAGAGATCCATTCACTTTAAAGTTGAACATTTATTAAATATCCTCAAGGTGGGCATTGCTTTCCCACTTTCTTAAAGCCTCTGTATTTCAGCACTGAGACAATCTAATCTAATGGAAGAAAGTCAGGAAATCAGGTTTTCCATTAAACTCTCAAGGCTCACCATCCTCAGAGCTGGCATCTAGTACAGGAAAAAGTTACAGGGTAGGAAGGAAATCTACTTGCCCTGCATTACTGGGCTGTAAGTTTGTGTTGTTATGGGCACCAGCACAACAGAATAAATGTAATGGCAAGAAAGCAAAAAGCTGACTGGATAAGACAATTTGGTCCATGTGATCAGTATATTAATGAGACAACTACCTAAAAGTCCCCAAGCACACCCAAATAATCTGACTTTCAACAGAAAATTTTTATTATGGGGCTAGAGTCACCCTGTAACAAAACTGGAGAAGTTAAGGGATCTTTATTTTTCTTTAATCTTGGTCCAAATTACAACTGTAGGCTATAGCATAGAAAGAGGCAAACCCATTTTATCTTCAGCTTCTAAACTTTTCCCTAGAAAAAGATACAAGGGGAGAAGGGATTATTCAACCAGACAGTAAACCTAATCAGAAAAGTCAATTCTTTTGCAAAAGTCAGGATTTAAGACTAGATTTCCTGCTTTTTCTTCTTTAATTCTACTCCCTACTGCTTGTGGCAGAGTAGAAGAATGTGACTTCCACTTTTACTCTACAGTAGCATTTCAGTTTCTGCTATTTGAAACAAAGCCTTCAAGGAGAATATTAGTGTTTAAGAACTTAAAAGGTACACTAGCATTTTAAAGAATGTTCATTTTAGGCATTTTTGCACAGCTACAGAATCAGCCTCACCTTGCCTCGAAACCAAATTCAGATCCAAACCTACAAGGCAATAGACTGACATAGAGTACACTGGCTCTCAAGATTTATAACAAGTCCCTGTAATCTTGATTATACCACTGAAATGGGTATTTTTTAAAAGAATAACACTAGAACTTTGGAGGTGTGCAACAAGATCAAGGCACATGCAAAAAAAGAAAGAACTGCCTGTCAGGAGTTCCCACCAAGTAACATAAAATCTTGATGAATCTGTAACATTAACTGCCTTACAGAGGGCTAGAAAATCAGGTTAGACATACTTCTTTCTACTGTCTTAATTTACTTAGAAAAAATAAACAAAAAAACATTTTAAAAGACTAGAAATTTATTTAAATACAGCTTTGGCAAAAAAGTAAACACTATCATTTTGAATGCTGTCTTTTATTCAAAACAATGTCTGCATGTACAGGACAATATAAACCAAAATCAATGTGTGCAATGGTAAGCAGTACAATAAAACTAACATTTAAGAGGCAAGTATGGAAATAGATAGGGGTAGATCAGCTACTGCTATCTTCCTTCCACTGGGCTATATCTCATTTCAGAGACTGAAGTACTGTTAACCTTGATGTGTCAGTATTTCCACTGCAGAATTTAAAACAATTTTTTTTTCTAATTAAACAGTTAAGTTACCACATCACCATTCAGAAACCATTCTCATTTCTAAGGAAATTAAAGATTTTCTTGCCAAAACTCTTTAATCATTTTTTAAGTTCACTTCCTTAATAATGAACTGAATATAATCATAAGCTCAGAAGTCGCATACAAGGTCTGGGAATGACTATTTTTATTAAATTCTGTAACAGGGAAAACTAATCTATTGTGACAGAGAGATCACAGACGAGTGGTTTGCTGGGGCTAGAAGGAGAATTAACTATAAAAGGACTTAGGAACCTTTTTTGCAGTAGTGGAAATATTCTACATCTTGAATGGGGTAGTGATTTTATAAATGTATACATCTATCATATCACACCAAGTTATTTCTGTTATATAAAGTTAAATCTTAATTTTAAAGTATATACACACAACTTAAAAGTACACACAATTTGAAAAATGAGAAATCAAGTGTTAGGAAAAAAATTTACTGAAATTGATTTAACATTAAAGAAAGAAATTAAAAGGCTATCGTTCATCATTTGTATGGAAGCCAATCTAGGTATCTCCCAGAGTCACTTGGTACTCACTTGCTCTATTCTCTACACATTACTCCCACTCTTTAACTACTTGCTCAATGCTATGAGTATTTCAGTCAAAATATGAACCTTCCCTTTAAAAATAACAAGTCGGAGTAAATAGACAACAGACAATAACAAATGCACACTTTCCTAAAGCTATCTTACAATAATCAGTAATTGAGCACATAACCACCTCTAATCCATGAGGAAAAAACACAATAAAATTAGACAAATATTGGAAAATCACATAAGAGATGCAAGTATTCAACATACATATGAAGATATGCTCAACCTCATAATTAACCAGAATGATACAATTAAAACAATGACAACTATTTTCTACCCACAAGATTGGCAAAAAGATAGTTTAATTTCAAATATTGGAATGAGCATAGAAATTACAACTTGCATATACTTCTGGTAGAAGTAACTGTTACAGCTACTTTGAAGAGCATTTTGGCAGTATATTAAAACTATAGCTATGCATACATCATGCATATTTCTCTTGCTATCCTTCTCAGAAGTAATCTCACATGTGCACTGAAGGATATGTAAATGAAATCTTCACTGCAATAAGTAATAAGAAAAATAATACTGGAAATAATCTAAATATTCATCAACGCACAATGATTTCAATGAATAAAAATTATGTTCACATTATATAATGTTATATAATATTTAAGTAAATGCTTCTAAGACATTGCTGATGGAAATGTAAAATGTACACAGAAATGTATATTAAGAAAAAAGAATTACATACATTATATAGGGATACATTTTATACATACACACATAGGTATGAGGAAAAAAGCCTGGAAGTAAAAAACAAAACTAATTAGATAGTGTTACCTGTAAAGAGAATGAGAAAAGACCAAAACTGAAAATGATGATAAAAGGAACTTTAGCCTTATTTTTAATATTGTACTACTGTGTAAGGAGCATTTACAATCTACTTGAATATTGAAATTTTATTTTGGAAGGTGATGATGCAAAAAATTGATGTAATACGTTTCACTCCCTTAAATACTATCACCTGAGAAATACTACTATCATTTCCAACAAATGTAGCTGTGTCTATTGCATGCACCATATTGCACACTGTTTTGGAAAATCCATCAATACTCAAATTCTTAGTTCTAATAAGTCACTACTACTAAGGAAGAATAACCACCCTCTAAAATACCTCAAAAAAATAAGAATTTAAAAAACAAGGAACTTCAAAACCACAAAAAATTGTTGAAAAACCTTAGATAAGGCCCAAACAAAGGGAAAGACATCCCATGTTCACGAATCAAAAGACTTCATTTGTTAAGATGGCAAAACTACCCATGAACTGATCTACAGACTCCATGCAATCCCTATAAAAATGAGTGGACTTTTTTGCATCTATTAACAAGCAGATCTTAACATTCATAAGGATATGCAAGGAACTCAGAATAACCAAAATAATCTGGGAAAAAAGTTGAAGAACTCACACTTCTTAATTTCAAAACTTACTGCACAGCTATAGTAATCAATACAATGTGGTACTAACATAAGGATAAACATACAGATCAATGAAATAAGAGTCCACAAACAAACTGACATACATGGTCAATTTTTCTGACAAGGATGCCAGAACAAGTCAATGGAGAAAGAAGTCTATTCGACAAATGGTGGTGAAACAACTGAATATCCACATACAAAAGAATAAAACATGAGATGCTACCTCATACCATATGCAAAAATTAACTCAAAATGGATCACAGACTAAATATAAAAACTAAAACTATAAAACTTTTGCAAGAAAACTTAAGAGTAAGCCTTCATTACTTTGGATTATGCAATAATTTCTTAGACCAAAAAAATAAATAAATAAACAACTATGTGACCAAGGAAAACACAGATAAATGCAATTTCATCAAAATTAAGCCTATTTCCATGTAAAAAGAAACATCAAGAAAATGAAAAGACATTCCACAGAATGAGATAAAATTTTTGCAATTTATGTATCTGAGAAGCGACATATCCAGATTATATAAAACACTAAAACTAAACAATAATTTTTAAATAATAAATTTTAAAATGGGCAATGGATCTGAACAGACATTTCTCCAAAGAAGACATATAAGGGGCTAATAACACACAAAAAGATGCTCAACGTCATCAGTCATTAGGAAAATGCAAATCAAATACACACTGAGATACTACTTCACACTCATTAGGATAGCTATTGTTAAAAAATCAAACAAAAGAACAGAAAATAATAAAGAGTTGGCTAGGTGTGGAGAATCAGAACTCATTTGCAATACTGGTAGAAATTTAAAATGGTACAGCCACTTTGGAAAATGGTATGACAAGTAATCAAAAAAAATTAAATAAAATTGCCAGATAATCCAGCAATTTCACTTCTGGGTATACACCTAGCAAAACTGAAAGCAAAGACTTGAACAGATATTTGTATACCCATGTTCATAGCAGCATTATTCACAATAGCCAAAAGGTAGAAGCAACCCACGTATCTGTCAATGGATGAATGGATACACAAAATGTGTTTGAGTGTGTGTGTGTATAATGAAGTTTTATATAGCCTTACAAGGAGGCAAGTTCTCACAAATGCCACAACATGGATGAACCACTGGCAATATACTAAATGAAATAAAGCAGTAACAAAAGAACAAATATGATTCCACTTATATGTGGTACTCAGAGTAGTCCAATTCAGAGACAGAAAGAATTGTGGTTGCTAGGGCCTGGGGAGAGTGATGAATGGGGAGTTATTGTTTAAAGGGTCACAAGTTCAGTTTGGGAAGATGAAAAAGTTCTGGAGACAGATGTTGGAGACAGCTGCACAAAATGTGAATGCGCTTATGTCACAGACCTATCCACTTAAAAATGGTTAGAATGACAAATTTCATGTTATATATTTTACCACAATTGTATGTGTATACATGCATATATAAAGAGTAAAAGGAGTAAAATGAGAATTTCAGAAAATAAATGAACAATTCATTAAACAATAATAAATAAAATTTAAAAATCCTAAGCTCCCTCAAGAGAAATTCCCTAAAATATTAACAGGATGTTCATTAAGATATTGAAGATTACAAAGAGGACACCATCCCCAAAGAAAATAACCCTGTAGAATATTTGTTATAACTCTGACATTAAATTGGCAAGTTTAAATTTTTAAAGTAAATAACATTACTAAAGAAATATTTACTGAAGAAATTAAATAGTTATTCCTTCCTATATCTTCAAATAAGAATACCATAAGGCAAAAAAATAGAAGCAGTAAAATGTACAAGGTTTAACTTTTGCATGTGGTCAGCATTAATCTTTAGGCCAAATGTGATTTATATCTATATTTTATATCAAAGCTTGAACAATTTTTACTCTATAGAATTATTTATAGCACACAAGTTTATTTAAAAAAAAAAAAAAAGCTTTATCCATAACAGATATACAACACTGGTCTTGACATGATGTCCTTTGCCTCTAAAATCAATTTCCTATCATTCAAATAGTTTAAATATGGAGGGCCAGGGGAGGGACGGAGGGAGCAATTGGGGGAATTGTTTTATGAACCTTATAGATGTCTAACCAATGTACTGTATACTTGAAACTAATTTTTATTTTTAAAAAGTTTAAATATCTACCATTTCTTGTTATGTAGATAAAAAACATAAATATGCCAATGGTACAACGCAACAAATATTCTAAATACCAATAGGCACAAAAATGAATACACACACAAATTTAGAAAGATTTACTATCTACTAAAGTCTCATATCCAGTTTAAGTACCTTGTATTCCTAAAGTCTTAATCCTAACTATGAATTTCCTGACAGGCTTATTTTTACACAGTAAGACTCCAACAAAATGTTCTCTTCTCTAGCCTATTATAGATGGTTTAATTAGCAGAAATGAGTCACTTAGCACAATATGCAGTAATCTAATAATTTTTTCGATAATAAGGAATAACTAATGAGTTCCTGAGTTATCTGATTAAGATTTTTAAAACAAATTACCCAAATCTTAAGAATAAAAAAGCACAGGTACAACAAAATGCACATATAGAGTCATCACCCAGTATCCTGCATAAAGTTTGATTTCTGAAATCACATTGCAAACATAATTATACTGGGTTGAGTTTAATCTAGAAAAAATATTTCCTACAGAATAAAACCAGGGCTAGAAACATGCCAAAAGGTGAATATAATTAATAGTCCAGAAATACTTATTAAAATTCAAGAGCCAAATGTCTTATTGGGCATATATCACTGCTTTATGACAATTTTAATAATCCCTTGATGAGAAAATTTCCCTTTCTCCTTTCCTGGCTAGCTTTTGCTTTCAATGTATAAAATAACGGGACAGTCTAAACCACCAAATGTGTTCGTGAGAAATCCATGGCCAGACAGAATGTCAATTACTTTTATATAAGTACACTTTTGGTATAAAGAATAAAAATGTGCCAACCTAAAGAATTAAGGTGGAGCCTAGAGAAAACATTCCCCCCCCTTGAGAAAAAGAGAAAAAAAGACATTAAAATGAGGAAACAATTAAGACCTAGTACCTACTAGCAAAACTATGCAGTCATATATTTTCCCAAAAAACATAAACAGCTATAATTTTAGCTGTTATAAAATATCTTGTGGGGAATTAATTAATTATCTCGTGAGGAGGAAAAAAGAATTCAATCAACCGTACAAACAATCCTTTCTTTATATTCTTAAAAGCAAATAATATTGTTACCTCTCTCTATCTTTTAGTATCCTCAACCAATAGCATCATTTTTTTTTAATTAAAATTCCCTTTAATCTTAACATGTGACATGATATAGTCCTTTTAAATTAACAGTTGACTGAGAATTTCCAGACAGATTTTGGTAAAATGCTAGTGTACAAAAAAAAAAAAAAAAAAAAAAAAAAGACTATCTTAAACATTCAACATATTTCACCCACTTGATTTAAAAAAGCAAACTACGTGAATAATTCTCCAACTTTTATGCCTATTCCTTTTCCTTTATAAGGATACAAACTGAATGAGGTCAGAGACCGTATAATCTTGTTTACCAACACATCCACAAGGCCTATGACTAACAGTGCCTAGTAAATAGGGAGCACTTGGTAAATATTTATTGTATTAATAAGCCTAAACCAAATCCTATAAAAGAAACAGGCAAAGATGAGAAAGAGGAAGAGGAAATACTTCAAAGTATTTTAAAGTTCAAAATTAATCAGAATACATACAAGTTATTTTAAATTACATGAACAATTTAGAGGTACTTGTTTCACATCATGGATTTATTTTTCAGTACATCAAGAAGTAAAACCTTATTCTGGCATAAACTGGAAGATTAGTGTAAGAAAGAATTAGGTATACATAAAGTTCTAAGCAGCACAAGTATACATCATGCTCCCAACACTTCCCTTCTAGTAGTTATCTCAAGTCAGGTTAACACCAGCAACTACTAATTGTATCTAAATAAAACACAAGCTCTCTTCATTAGCAACATAAGACTTTGATGATTTCATATGGGAAAAAGTATTCTATAATTGCAAGATAAATAAGTGATTTGCTGTATCAAACAATCCATTGCCAGTTATTCAAATTCCATTTAATCATTGGCAAATACTGTTTACTCGTAAAATCTTCAAGCTACACAAAAACCTTACTTACTCATATACATCATGGACAAACTATGTCAATTTACTCATAAAGTAAATTTTTAAAACATACCATTTTACTTCTAGATATGTTGTAAAAGCTATAAAAGAAAAGCAAAAAACAGGTATTAAATAAATGTACAATATTTTTATAACCTTCTATCACTTATTTAATAGTAATGAAGACAATAAAATAAGGGGAAATTACTTGACATCTTTTGTCGATATTTA
Source organism: Macroglossus sobrinus (assembly GCA_004027375.1). Classification (NCBI taxonomy): domain Eukaryota; kingdom Metazoa; phylum Chordata; class Mammalia; order Chiroptera; family Pteropodidae; genus Macroglossus; species Macroglossus sobrinus. Next base: position 96,686 of record PVKZ01002539.1, on the reverse strand, counting down.
AATGCTAGCACTATTTCTTGAGTGGTGCCAAATTTGGCACAAAGTGAAATAAAGGTTCCAGTGAAATAAAGGTTCTAGTGAACAAAGATGTTCCAATTTAGTAGGTGAAAATTAGATGAAAATTACACACCATAATTATAAAGTCTACTAGATGTATGCTGCAACTTTTACTGCAAATCCCCATAAAATTTTTAAAATCTTATATAAACAGTCTTGTCCTGGGTGATGAGAAATGGAGAAGAGAATGATATTACTAAGAAAACAAAACTGAAGTCTGTAGTCCTAAATAAAATTCAACTGTAAGAGATACTGTTAGCCACACAATTTTTTATTTAAGCAATAAATACAAAAATTTAATGACTCCTTCATATAAAAAAGTCACTTAGAATCACCTTTCTTCTTCTAATGTTAAAACAAATTTTTAACAGGCTAGTCCTATTATTTTAATTATTTCCATATTCTAATGAATACCAGCTGGTGGAAGACAATACAAAATCCTTTACTAAAGGTGCTGCAATATTACAGAACAAGAACAGAGTAATCCATAATTAATTAGCGACATTGTATCTTAAAGCTCTAAGTACTGTGGTTACAGTGGCCAGTGAAATAGTTCCAACTATCCATTGTAGGCATTAAGGAGCAACTAGTAAAGTAGTAGATCCAGGGTACTGTTTACAATCCTGTTATAAAGACATTTCTTAATTTTTAAAAAATCCTATAATAAATAATTAAAACATGGAAAATAGCTAAGCCAGGGCAGCTGCTGCAAAACAATGCCTGCAAAATGCAATATATTAATTTATTCAAAGGCTGTAATAGCTTTAATGATGCAGAAACTTGCATTTCTAAAAGTGTCTTCTGGCCATTATAGAGTAACTAGTTTGGAATCAGCCCCCTGCCCAACACAACCAACTTGAACACTGGACAAAGTATATAAAACAACAGTTCTTGGATGTTGGACAATAGGCAGCAAAGAAATACAATCCCTGAGAGAAGGGAAAAAAATTACCTGAAACCAACATATGACGGCCTAAGCTTTTTGTCTCAGAGCACTTTCCACACCCTAGCCAAAAAAAGGGGAATCTAAGCAGAGCTGACACCCAATTAGAAACTCAAATATGACTTTCAGAAAGCTGAAGAGGCAAGTTATAATTTCAGGGGCATCCTGTGTCTTCACTAAACTAAACTGTACACGCACAGGGTGAGATTTCAAGAGAATGGACAACAAAGAATCATTGGGTAAGAAGCAACTACTTGGGAACTATAAACATAACAACTATGAGAGTCTACACAGACATCTAGTTCTGAATAACTGGAGTGAACAGACCTTACTGAACACTCAGAGCATTCAGTTGACAACTTACAAGCAAAGCTAAACTAGCCTTAGGGCAAAGGCTCTTCTCCTGGCCTGCCCTAACAAAGCTTTAAAATAAAAACAAGCCATGAAGAATTTGAATAAACACAAAATATCTTTTAGTCTTTAAAACATAGTTGACTGTTTAAAGCAAATATAATAGCAATGAATTATGGATTTTACATCTAGAAATAAAATATATGACAATAGCATAAAGGACAGGAGAAGGGGGAAATGGAGATATACTACTATATAGGGCCTTTATACACCAAGTGGTATAATACTATTTGAAGGTAGATTGTGATAACTTAAAAGTGCTTACTGTAAACCGTAAGAATAGCTAGGAAAAAAATAAGTACAGTTAATATGCTAATACAGTAAATAAAATAAAATACTTATAAAACACTTAATCCAAAAATTGGCAAAAAGGAGTAAAGAATAGATGGAATAATCAGTGTCAGGGAAGAAAAATTTTTCCTCTAAAGTTCACTTGTGGAGGCTGGCGAATTTAACTGAAACTGACAGATTAACTGGAAGAGGGGGGCACAAAGTTTATTCATATGCATACAGAAGGCATGCAAAAGAAGTAGCTTTCTAATAAACAGCTAAAGATGGGGGTTTGTAAGCCTAATAGGAGACGAAAGAGCTAAAAAGACTTCTATGGGAAAAACAAATAAGTTTCTAGGGGAATAAAAAGAATAAGAAAGTTTGTGTAATGCTTGTATATGCAGGTAAAAGTGGTCTTATTCACATTTTTCTTCATGGCCAAAAAAATCTCCTGGAAAGGGGATTCATGGCACCCTCACTCTGAAAAGTTTCTGCTTTTAGAGAGATTAAAAAAAACTCAAAGAAAGCTGCTTTCTGTATTAACTGACAAAAAAAATAGACAAAACAAATGTAAGTGTATAAAATACTCTAATAACACTATCAACCAAAAATTGATATCTACTTGCAGGAAAGTCTTTTCAAGGTCACATAAAATATTCACCATGATACATCTCACCACAAAAGAAACCTCAAATTTAAAAGATTAAAACTCTATAAAATATGTTCTCTGATCACAGTATGATTAAATTAGAAATCAGTAAATAATATATCTAAAACACCACCAAACATTTGTTAACAATATACTTTTAAATAATCCATAGCCATTACAAGAGAAATTACATAATATGCCAATTTGTGGGACTGTAGTTAAAACATTGCTTAGAGGAAAAGTCAAATATCTATATACAAAAAAAAAAATGAACCTCAACTCTTACTTCATTCATTAAACACTTTAAGTTTTAAAACATAAAACTGTGAAACTTCTAGAAAAAAAATTGAAGAAAATATTAGTGACCTTAGGTTTAGAGAAGATTCTCTAGGCTATAAAGAGCATGAACTGTAAGAGAAAAAATGTCAGTAACTTGAACTTCATAAAAATTTAAGTTTTTCAACCTTTGAAAAATGAAAAGGCAAACCACAAACTACAAAAACATTTGCAATACATGTGATTTACAATATCTGTGATAAAGGACTCATATTTGGAATACATAAAGAACTCATGCAACTTATTAAATAAAAAACAAATAACGTGATTTTTTTTTAATGGGAAAAACATTCAAAAGAACACTTCACCAAAGAAGATAAATGAATGGCAAATAAGTACATGAAATGATGATCACCATTAATCATCTAGAAATCACTAAACAAAATCATTATAATAATCACTACAAATCAAGAATGGCTAAAGTTAATAAAGACTGACAATACCAAGAGTTAAGGATTTGGAGCTCCTGGAATTCTCATTCATTGCAGGTGGGAATACAAAACAGTATAGCAACTCTGGAAAATAGCTCAGCAGTTTTTTATAAAGTTGTAAGCATACATTTACTATATAACCCTACAATTTCCACTCTTAGGTATTTAACCAAAAGATATGAAAACACATGTCTATACAAAGACCTGTATGTATATGTTCATAAAGCTTTATTCATAACAGCCAAAACTAGAAACCCAAATATCTATCACCTAGTGAATAAACTGTGGAATATCCACACAATGGAGCACTAACTATTTAGCAATTAAATAGACCAATCTACTACTACTTTTAACAGAGATGAATCTCAAAGAATTATACTAAGTGAAAGAGGGCAGACACAAAATAGTACAAATTGTATGATTTCATTTATAAGACATTAAGACATTCTAGAAAAAAGGTAAAATTATAGTTATATTGATCGGTATTTGCCAGAGGCAGGGAGGGATCACAAAGAGACACAAATGAACTTTCTGGAGTGATAGAAATGAAGGTGGTTTATGACTTTATACATTTATATAAATTAAAACTTTATAGTTAAAAATGGGTGAATTTTATTTTGTATAAATTATACCTCAATTCAGCTGATTCCCCACCCCCCATTTGTCAGCAAAAAAGTCAGAGGTATGTACACTGTGCTCTGGGGAAGGCAAGTTAATTTTCCTAAAACTTAGATCAGGGCTCTAATGACTTGCCCAAAACCAAACCAATACTAAATATGGGTTAAACCATATTTAAGCCATAGTGAAGGCTTAAAAGAAGTTTCAACTTACACAAGGCAAGCCAGCTAAAACATATTAGGCTAAAAGTTGGACAGTATAGCAAAGACATCTCAAACACTTGGCTTACCACATTCTTGCCAATCAATGGTTAAGTATTTTGGGACTAGAATATTTTAAAGCAGGGGTTTCCAATCCCCGGGCCGCAGACTGGTACTGGTCCATGGCCTGTTAGGAACTGGGCCACACAGGAGGAGATGAGCCGAGGGCCAGCAAGCAAATCTTCATCTCTATTTGCAGCTGCTCCCCAGCGTAGCTAGCATCACCACCTCAGCTCCACCTCAGATCAGGAATTAGTTTCTCATAGGAGCACTGGTCCCTGGTGCCAAAAAGGTTGGGGACCGCCGTTTTAAAGTTCTTCATGTTCACTGCAGCTCCTACGCATTAATCTCATTAACCAAAGGATTCCAAAACAATCCTGAAAGTTTTGAGTACTCATTTTTTATTCTCACCTAATGTGTTACACTCAAGCAACAAGGGTCAAGAAATGAACCAGATTTTGCAAGGCAGCATAATGCCAACAGCTTAAGAAAGCTGCTCTTAATACCTTAACTCAGCCTAAAGAAAACAAATTAAGACTTTCTTCATCTCTATCACTAATTCATTTCGCACAACACCAGCATCTAAATCCAGAAGTAGGCAATCCATGGAATCTACAACAATTGCCACTGGCTTACTAATGCTTAGGATATATCTCACTCACCTCTTCACTTCCTCTGTTCTACTTTTCACTCAGTTTTCCTCCTCCCTCTTTCTGATTCTTTTATCTTATCATACCTTCTTTGTGAGCAAATAAAGAAAATATGCCCAATCAGTGAAATTATGGTTACAACCTGACTTTATATCTTTGCTCTTCTACTGATTATGATAATAATCTCTTTAAAAGAAACTTCCACACTACATAGGTATAAATAAATGGTTGAAAAAGAGTACTGATCCATTCTATATCCCTTATAAACACTCTTCCCTCTAAGGGAAGAGCACTGAAAATAGAAGATACATTACTATAATTCTCACTCCTGATTCTAAAGATTAATTCGTATATGAACTGAGTTCACCTACACATAATATATGTTTACCCTGAGATTAAAGTTCAAGCTATCTTTAAATACTTAGATAGTACTGTAGAAACAGTATTAAATAATAGTATTAGACATATTAGTCAGAACTCTTAATTATAAGGGAAAGGAACCCAAGGTAACTTAAAATCCGAACTGACTCACCAAAGGATACTGAGGTGGTACAGAGAAACAAAGAATGAACTTCAGGCAGTACAGCTCAAAGGTTCAATGCCATCTGATCCATCTCTTTATCTCATGCTCTTCTTTATGCTCTGGCCTCATTCTCTCTAATTGTAGACAGACCTCCTGCCTCTAGAAGCAATCCCAGCTTCACAAACCCAGAATAAAACTGACAGCTTGCTGCTATCCTCTCTCTATGTATCAATAACAGTGAAGAATGCTTACTGGTGCTTTGTGTCAAATGTCGATCAGTACTACAAGTGGGATAGGTACAAAACTGGCCAGGGCTGGTACACATGTTCAACCCTTAAGCAGCCAAAAAAATGAGGAATAAGAGATCTTTCTGAATAAACTAAAAAAGATTACTTGTCACTATTTATAAGTTTATTTATTTTGATTCCATGAATTAAATGCAAGGATCTCAAAAACAAACAAAAACCCAGTGAATATTCCTTTTACTAGAATTATAAATTAAGTATTGGGTAGTCACTAATGTTTAAAAAAAATCTAGTTTAAAGATGTAATCTAGGAATTAGCACTAATCCTCCAGATACAGTCCAAAAAGTAAAAAATAACAAAACTAACCATTGACCTAAAATTATAGAAAAGCCCTTGATAGGAAAAGAAGAAAAGGTCAACTTAATGGGCTTATAGCAGTGATCGTAGCAAGAAACAGTAATCTCATTTTAAAAATTCACTCAGTAATGGCGCAAACTTGAAACTGAAGTATAACACGAAGCTCTTATTGTTAGTGATCATAGCAATAGCTAAGATTCATACCACACCCAAGGAGCTAAATTTCTCTGGAGAAATGTTTCCCTCTTCAAAAGACATTTTTTAAGTGGAAAGGAATCTGAAGTGTCCTATCTAAGTTTTAAATTACCTTGTTTCAGGGCTAATCATTTCAAAACAGTTGAGTGTTACAAAACCCAGCAACTACAAATTCGTTGCTGATCCATCACTCAGTTTTAATTAACACAGTTTGCTATCAACTACAGTTATCTCTCCAGAACTTCCAGTCCCAGGCAAGCTGTTTTTGTTCTATATACTGCATGTACATTCAGAATTCAATTCAAACAATTACCTACATTTAGTAGTATATGCGTACCTATAAGACAGAAAAAAGGTCTCACTTTCTACTAATTCTTATCTTTAAAGCTCAAGCCAATGAAGTAAAATGATACTCTATTTTTTAACAAGTAGCAAATGTATAGTTATTTACTATAAAGAATTAAATACAAGGTGATGTTAACTATTCCTTAATGCAAAGTTCTTTTAGATTCTGAGAGTCATATTGCCTATGAAAAAATTACAAAATGAAGAGCTGCAAATAGTATAGAGAGAAGTCAAGGTCCTTGCTTATAACATTTGTATTGGCAACACAGAGCACTCGTCTAAGTGCTTCACTATTTTATTAGTCCTTTAACCTTAAAACAACCCTACAAGGTATTATCTCATTTTACAATGTGGGAAACCAAGGGGCAGAGATAAGTTAACTTGCCCAAGTCATAAAGCTAGCTAATAATTTACATATGCAACTTTTAACCATGTAAGAAATTAAGTAGGAGTAGCATATATAAGGCCAATTCAAAAACAGAAGGGCCAATTTCAAATTACTCCATTTCAAAAAGGCAGAAAAGCACAAATTAAGCAAAACTAAGATTTTTTTTCTCTCAGTGCAATAAAATAAGACCCAGATCGCTAGGGGAGAAAATATCTATATTCAAAATACCAAAAAGTAACATATTTCTTACATAAAGAAAAGCACTTTTAACTTTTGAGAAGCATATTTTAGAGAAAACGTATATTAAATGACAGCACTTTGAAAACTAAGCAACTCTTCATTCCTAAATACTATGTTTAAAAGAACAAAGCAAATAACTAAAACAATTTCCAATATATTCAATAGCAAAGGATTATCATGTTCAACAAATTTATTGAAATAGAAAGTACAATAATCAAAAATGGGTCAATCTATCACTGAGACATATTCCCTTAGTTTTATCTATAAAAAATATTTTCAGATTATTCAGGTGTTTTCTTATTTCTGAGACAACCTTCAACAACATGAAAAGGGCATATAGTTATTTCCAGAGTCAACAGTTAAGGGATCTTGGTAGTGATTATAGAACATTAATTTGCCACCTTAGAAAAACTTAAGGCTATGAAACTGGATTTAGAAATGGAGCTGTACTCTAATCTACAAAATCAAGAGTCAGTACTACTTATTTCACATTTCTGAAGCAAGCCCACCTTCATACTATTTTTACTCCTAAAATGTGCAATGCTAGTAGGCAAAGGGTCTATTCCTCAAAACTGAACCGATTCTGGTCTTGCTTTGGTTTTTCTGGTCTGTTCAAGCAGGAAACAGTAGCTACAGTGTCTGACATGAACTTGATACTTGTGCTTACTACTGAGCTAAGTATATTCCCTGAGCTCTAGAAAACTGATACAGCATTGAACTTCTTGAATTAACCCTTAGTCACTACAAAATTATTCCCATCCAGGGCCAAGAAGAAAGGGCACTGCAGTCCCACAAAAGTAACCACTACTCCAAGTCCTCCTCATCTTATTTCCCATTCCCAAGTTTTACAAAAATGTTAGAAAAAAAATCTTACTTGTATCCTACTATGGAAGTCCTTCCTACCATTATTCCCAGGAGGTACAGCAAGATCTCATCATGATTTCTTGGCTGCCTTTCACTGATGTAATCATAGCATGAAGCTTTGAAATAGGACCCTGGGATAAGCCATTCCCTTCAAAGTGTCTATCATTACTCCTTGGTGAGTCAGCTTCTGGACTGCTGCCACTGTGCTTTTTGTTGAGTTTATCATGAGACCATATTTCTGTAGAGTTGAACTGATGGCCAAAACACTACATTTCAAAAGACTCCCTCAAAGTGTTTATCAAAGAAATGACACAGATACATATCCAAGCAAGCCACTCACATGCTTTTAGTAGGAGAAGGGAGCTTACATAGTATCATTTTAAAAGATTCTGTTATGTGCAAGTGTCCAAAAACATCCTGCAAAATCTTCTGCTATTGCTTAAGTAGATTTTATGCAAACGGGTCTATTTAAAAATTTTTACTAAAACTCTGAGGAAGGAAAAGTCATCTTTTCTGTATCAGGTAAATTAACTGAAGAATTCTGAAGTTAACAAAAGTTTGACATACTCAAGAATTCTCTGTAGGTCCATCAAATATCTCTGTACGGAAAAATCTATTCTTTGTACCTTTTTACAGGAACACATTAATAAAAGAAAAATCTGTAATTCTTAGTTTTGAGAAGGTAAAACACGGTTAGGAATGGGAGGAGAGGTTTATGTAGTACCACTGAAATAGTTCTACAAGCAGGAATGATAAAGCTCCAAGTCCTGAATAGAATAATGGACAGTAATAATGCTTTCTGGGTATACAAAGTAAGAAATATTTATGGTATTATTCTCTTTAAAAGACACCAGTTTTTACTACACCAAAGTTTTTCTATACTTTAAAAACTGACATGAGAACAAATGTTCAGGGTAAATCTGGACTTTGAGATACTGAGACCTTGTTTCAGGCTTGTCAGTAAAAGGATATATAATGAATATTTAAAAAATAATATATACAGATTTACAGATTTAAGAAATTTGCCACAATTTAAAATATGTTTTGCAGATTTTTAGTGTATAAATTTAAGGCATGCACCAAAAACTCATAGAAGTTGCTGTAATATCGAAAGAGGAAAAGGTGTAAATATATAACTGCAAATTCAAAAATACTATGAATATATAATTCTATATAACAGCTATTATAGTAAAGGCAAGGTATTCCCTAACAAGTAAATGCAAAGAACCTACACTTAATTTTGAACTTAAATTAAAAGAACATTGTTTTAAAAGAACATTATATCTTATGCCAAGGATAAGACCCAAACACCAAATGGCACAATCCTCTAATTTACACTTCAGAATTCCCCATCTCTTAAGAATGATACAGATGGTAAAACAGCTCAAGAAGGATTCACTAAAGTATGAAATTTTAAGGAGATTCAGATTTCTCCGTTACTTATACTACAACATGTGCTGAGTTTCTGTATTCTCTGTGTAACCACTAAAAATGAAAAATGTATGATAAGCTTCCTACTGCTTATGTAACAAATAACTCTAAGAACCATAAGCATAGAAGGCAACAACTTGGTGTTGTTTAAATCTTGGTATAAAGTTAATTTTCCATACATCATCTATGATGGTGATTTAGAAATCTACCTCCTAATCCTTCTAAAATTGCCCTGAAACTCCAACTGCTTATTTGTACTAAGAGGTCCAATTGCTTACATGTTTGAAAGCAAGACATACACACACACACATCAACACTCTCCACCTTTCTGCCAAAATCAACTCCCCTTATTACTACTACTTACTAGAGCCCAATTCTCCTGGGCTCTAAATCTATCACCTTTGAACATTCTTGCATTTGCCTTCTTTCAACCCTAACACTGATCCCTTTGGAAAGAGGCAAACGTTGTTGCTGTTGTGCTGTTATCACTGTAATAACAGCTGCAATAACCACAGCAAGTATATATGAAGTGCTTGCTAATAGCTAGCTGTTATAAGCATTTGCTGAATCCTCACAAAGCCTCAAGAGATAAGTATTGCTATTTCCATTTTAAAACTGAGAAATCTGAGGCACAGAGAAGTTAAGGAATTTGCCTAAGATCACAGATAGGTACCATACTAGTGGTGGAGCCACCATTCAAACCCAAGCCTGAGATCTTAATCACCGTACTAAACTGCAATAGTGGAAAGAGAATCAACTTGATGTCAGAAGATCTAGTTCAAGTTCTCATTCAGCTATTCACAAACAGTGCAATCTCAGACTAAGTCCTGACAGCTATGAAATAATTTAATTACCTGTAAAGTAAGAATAATAATATAACCTGCCCTCACTGCTAATAAATGGCAGTGAAAATAAAGTGTGCAACTAATACAGCTAATTAAAATTGTATTTATAATACCAGTCCCATAGTTGCTACCTTCATAATCTCATGGTTTTAATTTTGGCAATCCTACTCTCGAATTCTAGACTTAAGTAAGCAACTCTGGAAAAGAGCCTAAATCTTGTCCGTATCAAGCAACTATATACAGATAACTGTTAATTTACAATCCCTATTACTGTCAAGACTGGGCATCTCCAGGTAGACAGTTCCATGTGAACCAGCTAGAAACATGATAGCCTACTGATGAGATATCTACTTACCAAACGATCATATATGAAGTGTAATGTCTTGGTTCTAAACACAACATTCAGTTTTCTGAATATTTTAACTCAGAAGAAATGTATATTGCTGAAAGAAGCCCTGTAGTTTTGTACATCAAGTACTTCAACCAAAGAACACAATACATTTAAATCCGAAGGGCTTACACCAAGACTCTAGACTAAGCAAAAGAGATACACACACACATACTATTCTTGAAAATGTCAAACCACTTATGGTCTCTGTAGTCCTCTGCAGGGTCAGAATTGGAACCTCCAAACATTAACTTGCAAAAATACCTGTAATCTCTTTTCCAAGCTAAAAAGATCCCATCTCTTTCTCTTGGCCTCATATTGCTAGAAAAAGAAAGCTCACTAACTACATAAAACAGGATAATTTAATTCAAGAAGCTAATCAACCATAAACCACAAAACAGTAAGTTTAATGTCTTGTTCATATGCAACTCTGGCTACCAATGTTCAAACTTCCAGCTATCTTGGGGGAGGGGTGAGGAAAAAACTATAGTGCTAAACAAGTTTTACTTATGGACTTTTCAATAACCAATTACATAACAATTCTGTTACTTAGAGGAACAAAAGAAAGTCAAAGATTCACAATTCAAGAGCTACTAAAAACATAAAATATAAAATTATGTATTAAGGAGTTTTATAAGTAAATTTATCGATTGAATAAGTACATGTGCCTACTTTCTTAATTTAAAAAAATAATGATTTATAGTTTACACTGTAAGATTATATACAAATTATTGTCATTCCAGACAGGGCTTTTTTGGGGGTGAAGTTTACTAAGCAATTTACAGTGTTCGGTGACAACTACAAGCTTTTTCAGGTTCCTTAGTGAAGTTACAAAAGCTCTACGCACCACATTTTTAAGACCATAAAAAAAACACATATATGGGCACACACACATGTGTGTGAGAGAGTGAATCAATGCTTTTATAAGCAGCTTTATTTGTAGTTACCAAAAACTGGAAACAACACAAATGAGCTTGAAGAATGAATAAACAGACTATGGAACATCCAATCAACGGAATGTTACTTAGCAATAAAAAGTAATTGCTGACACACAAAATATGAAATGTCTCAAAGTGCATTTAAATAAAAGAAGCCAGACTCAAAAGGCTACATATTGCATGACTTCATTTATTTGAAATTCTGGAAAAGACAAAATTATAGTGACAAAACAGATCAGTAGTTGCCAGATACTGGAGATGAGAGAAGGGTTGACTCTAAAGGGCCAGGAGAAAACTTTTCGAGGTGATGAAACTATTCTGTATTACGATCATAGTGGTAATCATGTTATTTCCAAAACTTGAAGAACTGTACTCAAAAAGGATGAGTTTTACTGTATGTAAATTATACCTTAGTTTAAAAAAAATTTAAGCCATAGCATCTTAATTATTGCTCTGAAAACAAGGACCAGATGCTACTTAAAACAACAAAAGCAGAAACACTAAACCTTGTTAGATCTGCTTCCAAGTTTGAAAACTCCCTTCTATCAACGTTTTGCCTATAAATCTAAACAATATTTGTAAGGTAATAATAAATTCCCTTAGGATTAAAAGATAAAATATGTATTTTTAAAAGATAACTTTTACATCCTAATAGTTTTAAAAGAAAATTAGCTTTGTCAAGAAGGGAATAAAACCCACACAATAAATATTAACATTTTTTGCAGAATCATGATGGTCACAAGTAAGGTTCCTCTCCTAATTTTGGCTCAAAAAGCCAAAATTTTACTTGACAAAACCTCTAGGAGATTTATTCTAAGCTCTTAATGCCTGCATAAATTTTTAAGTGCTTTCACTTAATTAGGCAGTATAGCAAACTGGTTTAGAGCTCAGGTCCAAGAACCTGGGCAAGTTACTTAATCTTATTTTGCCTCAACTTCCACATCAGTAAAATTGAAGTAATTATATCTATCTCTGAAAATAATCCTAGACAATTAAATGAGTTTATACATGTAAATAGTTTAGAATAGTGTCTGGCATACTTAAGCAAGCCTCAGAAAGTCTTAAATCAATACAAATGAATGATATTAATAATCACCAGCTGTGTATCCTTGGGCAAATCATTTTACCTTTGTACATAACAATTCTGTTCTGTAATAAGACTTAAAGTCAATGCCTTAAAGGTTTTTATAGTAACACTATTCCATGTTCCTATAATTTTACCTTAATTGCACCAAATTATCCCTTTCTACAGAAAAATCTGAGACCCAAACAAATTAAACGACTTGTCCAAAGAGACAACAAGGTAAAGGCAGAGCCAAGATGAGGATCTGGTATTCTGAGATTCCTCAAAGCTCTTCTCTTCAAAAATTTCAGCCCTCCATTAACTCCTTCCCTCCTGATAGACACAGGTATGACATAACCAAAACAAAAAACAAAAAACAAAAAACAAAAAACCTCCAATTTATTCATTTTAAAAAGTCGTTAAGCTATACATTTGTTTTATGGACTCTTCTGTATGTTTTATATAACTTAAAAAGGTTAAAAATATTTCATTACTAAGTGTATTCAAATACATACAAGTAGTAGAAAAATTAAAGAAGCTAAAGGAAGATAAATTCAGCTGATTATGTTCATTAAAATTTTGTGAGGGGGTAAAAGTTTTTAAACAGATATAATGTACATACAAAAAAGGACACATCGTAAGTATACAACTCAATGATTTCCATAAACTTAAGACAACCATGAAATCAACACCTCAATCAATAGAAAACATTACCAGCATCCCTACAGTCTCCCTTGTCCTTTTTGCTTACTGCCAAAGATAAACCATTATTCAGACTTCCAATACCATCCATTAGTTTTATGTTTTTTAAACTTTACAGAAATGGAATTACATAGTATGTTGCCTTATGAATGGGTCCTTTCATGTATGCTTCAATTTTTGTTCTTGCAAACACTTAGGTAAGCCAGACAGTAAGAAAGAATTCTTCGATACTATCAAATATTCAAATTTAAACTACTACAAATCATTCGCAAAGTAAACCATTTCTCAAGCAATAAAATATCTAAGATATTGATTTATTTAAAGTCAAATTTAGCTGGTATTTCCTCTCTCTCCAGTGAGATTTCTAAGACAAATATTCAGTTACTTTTAGTTGGAGAAAACAGAGACCCAAAATGTCTCAGTAAATATTCTATTATTCTTTCATCAGTAAAATTTGAACTGTAACTTTTTTTTAAAGGCAAGAAAGAAAAAGAGTAAGAAAGTCATGAAGTGATTTCAGGTCATAATGCTCTTAAAATTACATTTTTTGTTATTAATGATAGAAAAGAAATGTCAATTATGGCCAACACTGAACACAAAAAATAAAAATGTAAAAATGTAATTTGCGCTAGAATATATAATTCCAACATCGTTTTGATAGCACTGCAACAAAATTTTAAAATAACTAAATGCTTTTATTTTATCCTGAGATATCCTATTGCTAACCTATATCAATGTTTCATATTAAGAGTCCAAAATCTGTGTGGTCCAACATGGTAGCCACTAGACACATGACTAAAGTGAAATTAATTAAAATTAAATAAAATTTTAAAATTTAAAACTAGCTAATTTTCAAATGCTCAATATGTACTGGACAGTGCAGATATCAAATGACAGAAAGAATCACCAGAGGAATCTCTATATATACTGGTTCATCTTCCACTCACTTTTAGTCCCTCACTATGCTAAAATTAATCCAAAAACATGATGACCAATGACTAATATGAATCACCAAATCCAATTATTTCCTGAGCCCTCATCTTCATCTCTCTCAAACCTATCACTCATTTGGAATCCACTCTTCTACTTGGCCTCTACTATGCCTCATTAACCTAATTTTAAGTTGGTTTTATTTTTTAATTCTATTCTCTTCCACCCCGCTTAAATGTGATTCTCAATCTTCAGCTCTTCTAGGTTCAAGATCTTATCCAGATGAGGCCTACCTTTCTTCCTACATCAAATTCTCTATCTTCAAGTTCCTATAGGATATTTTTATTTGTATATCCCCTGGCCTCAGTGTTATACACGTTAAGGGTTTCTTTTCATTCTTTTCCAAAAATAGCTCCTCCTCCCAATTCCTCATTTCTATACTATCACTTTTCTCCAAGTTCTAAAATCCATTGACTTTGAATCACTGCCCTTACCTCCCATCTATTTCACAAATGTTTGTATATTTCCTTTAGGGTATCTTCTACATTAATCTAGCTACCTGAATTACCACCTTGCCACAGCCTTAATTCCAGTCCATATCACCTTATTCTGAGTACAGTACAGATTCTTCACTGCTTTCCAATCTTTGCCCCCAATTTCGCACACTGTCACCAGACACATCTTCCCCAGAATTGCACCTGATCTCAAGAGTCTAAAATGTAAGGCTCAATATAGAGAGTAAAGGAAAATACACTTTAATGATTTAATTTCAACAATTTACAGCAAACACATTTTAAAATTTATCTTTGAAATCTTTCTTCTATTCTAGCAAAACTAAAATATTCCCCAAACACAGCTTTGTGTGCCTTACCTATATAAAGCTGGAATTCTTCTTAGTCTCTACTATGCAATCTTAATATTTATTAGTTACTTTGTATTATGAAGCCATTCATCTCAGCACCTCTTACATAGCACCCACTTTGAACAGACCTAAGTGAACAGACCAGGAAAAAGAAAGTTACAAATATATATTTGGGCTAACTTTAATCAGCATCAATATTTATTGCATGCAATTCTATTCTCCAAGACTTTATTCTGCAAAATTATTTCTGTAGAAATAATCCTTCAATTGTTCAAAAGTATAAAGTGCAAGAACATCTATCACAAACAGCACTTTTCATATATGAAAAAAATGCCAAAAAAAAAATACCCAAATGTCCAGCAGTAAGGGACCAGATAAATAATTGTAACATGTCTATAAAAAGTTTAAAAACAAAAAACTAAAGTATTTAAAAATGAGATAAATCTACATTTTGTGATAAGGTAAAGATATCTGTAATCTACTATTATTAGCAGGAAAAAAAAGTGAATTGTAGATCAGCATGTATAATTTGACCCCATTAGAGGGAAATTTTTAAACCTATAAATTAACTGAAAATAACTATTAAGAGGGCTCTAAAATTATATTCTATTCATACAACTGAATACTACTTAGCTATTAAATGAAATAAATAAATATATTAACATAAACTTCAACCTTTTCAACTTCAGAGTATACTAAGGTACCATATATATTTGAAACATAGTAATACTACATATGAAATAGATATTTGTAGAGAATGTAAGAGAATGAGCTAAGAAAAATAAATAAGCTCTGGATAATGTAAATAGAATCAAAGAGTGCAAAAGGGACTCAACTGTATAATATTTTAATTCTTTAAAAAAATATAAATACACCTTTGAAGCAAATTTGACAAAATATCAACATCTAATATATCTCAGTCAACATCTATTAAATCAGATACATGGTATTTGTTAAATTATTCTCCATATTTTTCTAAATTTTTGAAAGATTTAAATTTTACTTTTAAGGAAAAAAAAAACCTGGGTTGTAGAATTTGGGAACAGAGAAAAATGGGTTTTGGAGACTTCTCTGAAGTATTTTTTTTTAACAAGCCTGTTATTCTTATTATAAAATTTCTGAGCAAAAAACCATAAAGCTATATTAATATCTACCTTTATGACCTTGATTGCTCTTCAACTTTAATCTTATTCTTTAAAAAGAATAAAGAGCAGAAAATTACAAATGTCTAACATTCTGAATGATATGTCATCTATTTACACAAGCATTTAAGAGACTATAATGTGCCATAAACTAACAGACCCTATCTAACCACTTGAACTCTATAGCATATATTACACAGATCTTCCTAAAATATCACCAAAAAAGTATATAAACTTACAGTGTGGCCCAACTTCCAGCTGTATTAACACCAAAACTCCAAGAAGACTATACTGTCATAAAGTCATTTATCTAAATATCTTCTAGTTCAAATTACATGTACAAAAGCTATATTACATATGAGTTGCTATAATCCCACTTGATATTTAGACCACATACACACAAGGTTACAGAACTTGCTGAAATTCATATGGTAAGTCAATAAAACTGAGAATTCAGGATAAGTCCTGTGTTTCGAGTTCATAGAATCAATTTCTCTTTTTAAGGCATCATTCATAATCCTTGATCAGATCTTTGAGAACATTTAGATGGAGGTCCTCTTGTGTTTAATTGTAATCAAAGTTCTAAACTATATCAGTCATTGTGGAGTTCACGATGAGAAAATTTAAATCAGCTTGCCAGTTCATTCCTCCCATACCCACTTCCTACAACTCCTGTCTGTTTATGACCTGGAGCCAGTTAACTATCCACTTTCTCACTGGTGACGATGACTTAAACTTTCATAAGACACCCAATGAAAACTAAAGACATTAAAATGCACATTAAAAGAGCAGTTTCTCCTCATTATAAGAGTAATACATGCTCATTATAGAAAATTGGGGAACGACAGAAGAACATGAAGCCGAAAATAGTCATACTATCCCAACCAGTCAGAAATTAATATTTCCACTCCTCTCTTTCCACGGGTCTCTCTTATGTATAAAAGTATATTAGTTCACTTACTAAACAAAATTTTAAGTTCAATAGAACAAAAGGGAAATAACATACTAATTCTTGGAAAGACTAATTCTTTTCAGTATTTTCAGAATAAGCCAAAACCATGTATACATAGAACTGAAGAGAATGAGACAAGTTGCTCCTTTTCATTCACCCCCATGGCAAACTGGTGTCCATGTTTCAAGAATCACTATGTATCCAAAGACTATGCATGTTTCCTTTTTAAATACCACATAAATAATATACATACAAACAGTCCTGCCAGTAGGAGGGACATACACAGTTAAAAGTAATTACATCAAGACTGATTTTTGTCATCTTGAAACTATCCTTAAGAGAAGATAAAAGGGTATCTAAAACGTTGATGTAAAATTAATGACCCCTACAAAAACATTTTCTGTGCACATCAGATGAAAGAATGATCTTACTACAGAAAACAGTGTTGGTTTTACAATGCTATAACTTATTTTCAGGTGTAAATAAATATGTAAGAGTTTAAAAACAGTCCATAATTATGACAGCTTACTCTATACTAGACAATATATTAAGTGATGTGGAGTGAAGGAGAACAGCCACCAGTACCTACTTCTGCAGGGTTTGGAGTCTACCTCTTATTAAACATAATGTCAAACACTAGGCATGTAGACCCCAAAGGAGTTTACAATATCCTTGATTAAACGATGCTCTCAAATCCATTTGAGGTTCTAAGCAGATACATATGAAAGACTCCTATAAATCATGCTGTCTGAGGTAAAAAGAGATATCTGATCTTTTTTCCAAAGCACTGTATACAGCAATCATCTTCAATATAAATTATCTCATTTCTTTTAACTGGCAAAAACTAATCACTTGAGTTTCTCCTTTCACAATATCTAACACTTCAATATTGTCTTTTTTTCCACAATGACCCGTATGAAATAACTGAAATTAAGTTCCCCATCATGGGAAGAAAAAGGGAGACTCATTTTGCTGTTGCAATATCACCATTTCCTGATTTCATAACTTATTGGATGGGGGGGTGCCAAATCAAAAGCAACTTATTCAAACTTAAAAAAAAAAAGTTACTTTCAATCTAAGATTCATCAAGGAAAGCTTCATCCCAAGAAAGCATTTTTTAAAAGTTAAAGGCTCAGGCTCTTCCAAATGGAGTTAGAGTGACAGGTTAATTGTGGTACTTTGCAAGCAAAGGAAAGCAAGTAGCAATTATTTATCCCTTTACTCAGTCTCTAAAACCTAAGCTCTTAGAAAACAGGGATATGTTATAAATGAACTGCTTTCCATAAAGCACAGATGTTTGAAAATATACTCTATACACTATCAGTTCTTAATATCATTTAGACTGTTTCCTATCATATTATTTGCCCTTTGCTATCCTATTATTTGCCCTCAACAATGACAAAAGATATCACACTGATGCTTTATGAGCAAGGTTTATATGTTTGCCCTTATTGCAGATATGATTCCAACAGCATGGGGCACTTTAAAGACTAACAACTAGGCTGGAACATCTGTAGAACCAATGGAAATGCCTCCAAACAATCATTCATAAAAACCCAATACTAAATCTTAAGAATCTAAAGCAGTGATATCTCAAGCAGAGTATGATATACTGCAAAAAGTACCCAAGATGCTCTACTGGAGTAAAAGAAAAAGATATCTGAGTTTTATTTTTAATTCTCATTCTCATTATTTTTTGTTGATTTATATTCATAAGGTACACAATAACCAGTTACTAGATAGATTAGATAGATAGTAAATTAAATAAATACGTAAGGTTTGAGGATTAACGCTCAATTTTTTTTTACTGTTGAGATGAGCAATCAAAAAGTTTAGAGACCTCTGTTCTAAAGTACTCCCTGTCACAGCCCTCCTTGTCACCTGCCCCTTGCAGAGTTAAACCATAGAGGCTAAGATCTGATATTGAAAAAAGAACAAAGAAAAACTATTCCCAAACTATTTTAAACTCCCACCAACAAATCAAAGATAACAAATCACTAGCAAGTGGAACTGGACACCAGTATACTGTTGGTGGGATTTTAAAATAGATATCCATAGGGCACTCTGAGTATATTAAAATTTAAAATACACTACCCTTTAACCAGATATGCCCGCTTTTAGGAATTTAGCCTAAGGAAATAGCACAACTGTATAAAAAGTTGAAAGGAATTCATCAAGCACTGTTTGAAGAAAAAAAATTTGAAAACGTTTTTAACAGGGAATTGCTGTAAACTAAGATGCATCCATATCACAGAACACTAAATATCCACAAGGGAACATTAATTTGACATGGAAAGTATTTCAGTAGATAATGTATAAGTGAAAAAGAAAAACACCAAATGTTACATCTAAGTGCTATTATGGTTATCTCCACTTTTCTTCATTCTCCTGAGTTATCTCAATTCCTACTTTTTGTTGGGATTTTTTTTTCCATACTGAAATGTGTACTGTAGCTTTCATAATTAGAAATTACAATTACATTTTAAAATTAAAAATGAGATTAAGTTAAAACTTACTATTGCCCTATAGCACTTCTAAAAACTACTACTTTGTAATTTGTAAACACTACTTTGTCCCATGTAGTTTGTGGAATCAGTCTAAATACTTTACGATTACATATTTATCTTACAGAAAAATGACAAGCATAGAACAAAAAAATAACAACTACCCCATTTAAAGTTAGCAATCTTGTCTTCATACCAACTGTCTCCAAATACATTAAAATTAACCAATATACTTACAATTCCTTACATTTTGCCAGATTAGCAATCTGTGGATGTCAGAGAACTAAATGAATTTATATTTGTTTTCTGCAACTAAATTACAATAGCGTTAGCTAAAAAAAAAAAAAAAAAAAAAAAAGACACAACTACATTTGAAACCCAGAGAAATTAAATCAAGAAAACTTGCTCTCTCTCATATAATAAAATCATTCTAAACATTGTATGAATATACAAATAAGCACATAATAGATCCAAGACTGGAAAAATCCAAGATGATGCTTTGTAGTGGTCAGCACTAAGACAATACCTCTATAATTACCAAGTAGTCCATTTAAGGGAAAAGTGTACTTAAGAACATTAACATAAGTTTATGTCTTAACTTTGTTCTTAAATCAACAATTTATAACAGAGTTATGAGGCATTTCATCCTTAACAGATTATCTTTAATTTAACCCAATTTCATAATTTCCTTGTAGCTTGTCATTTGTTTTTTGCCTATCTTATTCACAGTCATCCTAACTGCAA
Source organism: Macroglossus sobrinus (assembly GCA_004027375.1). NCBI lineage: Eukaryota > Metazoa > Chordata > Mammalia > Chiroptera > Pteropodidae > Macroglossus > Macroglossus sobrinus. The sequence goes on along the minus strand of PVKZ01002539.1, from coordinate 76,402 downwards.
AGCTCAGGTACCACATCCCTAAACAATTGCTTCAGTTTTACCACAACTCAAGAAAAAACACATTTTTCATTGCAACCCAATAAATATATAAATATATAATAAAAGAAACCAAAGCTTCCCAAATCAATACTTAACTTTTACCATCTGCGATGTGCTGATATTTCTATTTTTTTAATGTTTTTTAAAATCACACTGATTTCATTACCCTGTAACTTGCCACCTGTCATTTAGAAAAGATGGCACTAAAACTTTGCACAGAATATACTTAACTCCTTGACCCTACCACCTTCCCCCACAGCTCCAACATAAAAAAAAGGGGGGAAGTCTAGCAAGTCTATTCCAAGTGCAAACCTTGGCACAAATGTGACATCCTAGGTCCCTCTGAAGTTCCTGCAACAAACACTGTGACTATTCCTACTGGCAGATAGAACACAAGTGCTGAAAGATTTCTCCAGGAAGAGTACAGAAGCTGAAATCTTTTCTGTTGCCATATCAATTACAGCAGTAAATTCTGCACTTGAGGACATGGTTCCATAGTGTAGTAATTAGCACATCTGCTTTACACGCAGAAGGTCCTGGGTTCATGCCCCAGTGGAGCCACGGTCCATGGTCTATGGATCTTGGAAGTTAAGCAGGGCTGGACCTGGTTAGTACTTGGATGGGAGACCACCTAGGAAGACCAAGGACTGTAGGCATAAATAATATAAATAAATGAATGAATGAATGAATGAATTCTGCACTTAACAACATGTAGCAAGTTTATCATTGCTCCATAACCCAACTCTTCCAAGAAAATAAAACAGGATTGTAATACAATAGGATTCTAATCTCCTTACATTGTTCAATTGCTTTCCATATACATTTCATCCGATCCTCCCTGACATTGTGAGATAAACAGAAGTTGTTCTTCATTCTACTAATGACAGAATTGAACCTCAGAGGGGATATGTGGCTTGCCAGGAACAACACAGCTAATGTGGAACACAACCCAGGCTTGAACCCAGGATTCTTAACATGATACAAATATGAATTTAAAAAGTGTATTAAAGTTTCTAGATGCAAAAGTAAAGATGAAAGCATGATACCAATGTTGGTATCATAAAATTAAAATTAAAAGTAGTAATGAAGGTAAACAATTTTGGTAACCTCTAAATATATTGGGAATCCTAGTTCAATTCAATACAGATAAGATCTCCTACTTTGTCTTAAATCAGCATTTCACTGATTATAAAATTACTTATAAATTCATCACAGAAAATTACAGAATTGGGTGGTCTGCAATAAACAGCTGGCCACATAAATTGCACAAACTTCCCTCAAACCATCCTTAATCTTGTGGCTTCACACTAAATTATGAAGTTCTCTATGTGAAATCCATTTTGATTTCCACACTACATGAATTACAACAGCATAAGCATGTTGTTTCCGCATAATACTTACAACATACACTCAATTTCCAGAGCACTTTTAGACAATGTATAAAATCCATAAGCTAAAAGCAGAATCCAAGACAATGTTCTTTTTTATTATTATTATTATTTCATCTACCTATGAGATGAATATCAAATAACACAATTACAAATTATTAAAGATTTGCAGAATCAGGCTGGAGAAACTACTTGAGATTAATGAGTAGAGGCCTTTAATTGTAAAGATGAGAAAACTAAGGCCCAGAGAAGTGACATTCCCAAAAGCAGTTATTCAATTAATGACCCTCTGCCAATCTATGACTTCCCATTATTCTAAATGCCTCCACATTTAATAAAATGTGGTCCAGAAAAAAGTCACTAACACCTAAAAATTTTAAGACATATTTTTTAAAGACATATTTAAGACCAAAAACGAGGTAACAGGATAGTGCACAATGACAATCTTTAGAAAACAGAATTTCTTGAAGGACTCAAAGTTCCAAACCACATGGACTAAAAACTGGCTCTTTAATCCAATGCAAGATATTAAATAGCTTTTAATAACTAACATTGTTATCAAGCACCATTAATAGTTTTCCCATCTCAATACCATTCATTTACTCAACAACCATCTCAGGGTATAGTATATGCTGGTAACTCCAGTTAGCTTAGGTAATGGAGACACCAAGGAACAAAACAGACACGGCCTCTGTTTCTTATAATGCACAACTAGGTGCACTTCTCTAAAATTAGTACTCCATGACTTGCCAGAATATTAGCTAAACTCGTTTACAACTATAACTAACAATTTCTGCTAACACTTCTAAAACTTATTACAAATCTTACACACCCTTCTGCAATATGAATACTTTCTTCATAACTCAGCATTCCACTTTACCACAGAAAGGTGTTAAGCAGAATTAGAACAGATTTAAAAACTGACTTTACCATTCTCCTCATGCCCTAAGGCAAATTTCAAGCAAATTTCAAGAACTTTTCACAATCTGCATTAAAGCTTCCTGGTTTACAACCCTTGTCTCAAAAGACTGCTAACTCACCCACCCTACCCTCACTTTACTAGAAACCTGGGTGAGATGGTTTAGGAGCAACCATGATGTAGAGAAGCACCTTTGACAGACGAAGTGAGCAAGAAGTAGACTTACTGTCTCTCGCTCTGCTTCTTTCCTCTGGATGCTTCCATATGTCTCTGGATATCTCTCCAGAGAGATATCCAGAGACATATGGAAGCAGTATCTAATTTTATCTAGCTGTGTTCCTGAGGACTTGCATAAATAACTCTGTTTCCTCTACATAAATCCATTATTAAGAGATGCTCAATTTTCAGTTTTAAATTTCTCAGGCTTCCCCTTCTTCCCTACCTCTCAAATTCTTAAAGAGCTATAAACAATTAAACGCAATTAAAAGCACTCTCTCAGAATCTGTAATTAATAAGAATCTTTTGGAATACCAAAGGTGACCTAAAGCAGAAGTTCACAAACCTGGCTGACCAGTATTATTCAGGGTGCTTTTTAAGGATGAATTCCCAGGCCCCTCTTTCAGAGGTTTTAATTCAAGGAGTCCTAGTGTGAGGACCAAGAATCAGCATTTCAGGCAGTCCATACTATTTCTGATGACCGGTATTTAACCAGGACTGAACTAAAGAACCTCAGCTATAAGCTGAGAAACTAGGGTCCTCCTCTTGGATTGCCATTAAGGTACTACAAATGGGGCTGCACCATTGTGCTGGTCACAAGAACTGCTCTGGGTCATCTGAAAACGAAAGAGGTAATTAGAGCTGAAAGAGGTCTCCATAGGCAGCCAATCTAAAATTCTAGAACCCTCCAAATCTAGTTTAATATTACTTTGAGTACTGGGCTTACTCAAAGCTGTCATTCTGTAAACTCTTCTAGCCACCCAAGTCACAGGCCCTAAAAGGAAAGACTTTCTGCATGCCACCAACATAACTTACTTGGTCTCCCAACAAAAGCGAGGATCATGAATGACTCTTGCCCTACAGAAACAGCCTTGAATCTGAAAGGGAGAGTCCCCGCCTCTCTCCATGTACAAATCACAATCGTTTTACATTTTAAAAAATTGTCCCTTGTAATTCAACCCAGGCATCACCTTCCACATAATAAGAAACTAAGTTGAACCTAAACTAGAAAAGTAGGCGCACTTTTTTCACTGTGAAAAAAACAAACAGATACTGCCAGATTAACAAAGTAGACATCAAGATACCAAAACAGTCAAGAATTTAAGCCTCGGTCTGCAGAAGACACCTGAACATCAATACCTAACAGCAATTCATGTGCAAAACTGTGAGATTATCAGACCCCATAGAAGTTTATTAAAGTGAAATTTGCCCCATTACTCTATTATTTTGACGTAAGTTTACCAGCCCAAAGTCTAATCAACAATATGATTTTAGGGGTCCTAAGCAGCGCAATACAATATATTAAACAGCGCCATTTCCACCTAAGAAATAACACTGTAATCTTTTGTGGAGCTGTTTGACCAGTGTTCCCTGAGCTTTCTCAACCGCCTCCGAACCATCCTTCTACCCAAGTACTACCAGGTCAAGAGGATGCCCTGCTGCACAGTCAGGCAGCCACTCCTCCTTCCCACAAGTCCCGGGCCCGCATCGCTCGCCCCAGTGGCTCCGCTGGCCCTTAACCTCCGGCTTCTAGCCACGGTGAACTCCCAAACACCCAGTCGGGACGAGGGGAGCACACTCACCTCCCGGGGGTCCACGGGCATTTATCCGGACGCGCCAGGGGTAGAGCTTCATATCCCTAGCCCCAAGGGCCCGTCCCGCCAGGTCCGGGAAGGCCGCCCGGCCCGGGACCCCGCCTCCCCAAAGCCGAAGGTCCGGGCTAAGCCGGGCCACCGCGCTCCCACTCCCCAAGCCTCCCCTTGGCGGCGACGGCTGCTGCCCTGACTGAACACCCGTCTCTGGGGCACGCAAGCCGTCCGCAGCCCCCCGTGGGCCGCCACCTCTTCCAGAGGGTGACAGCCGCCGCGCCGGGGCCGAGGCCGGCCCCTCCTCCAGCTCCTCCTCAACCCCAGAGACGAGGAGGGGGTGGGCTTCTTACCCGGCGGCAGGACATGGCGAGGCCCGCCACAGCACGGCCTCCTCCGCCACCCCACGAGACTCCCAGCCAGGGCCGGCGCGGGGCAGCGCCTGGACCGCTGGAGCGTCTCGTCTGGCCGCTCCTCCGCCGCTGCCACCTTCTCACAACCACAACAACATGGCGGCAGCGGCCACACAGAGCGCGCTCCCGACGCCGAGCCAGGCCGCGGGCGGAGGCGCGCGCGCACGCTCTGGTTCTCAGCTGGCGGTCGGGGGAAAGAGCGTGGGCCCTGGCGGGTTGGGAGGGGCGGGACCCGGGGGTGTTGGTCACGCCCATCTGTGGGCGGAGCTTAGGACCATAGGAATGCCCGCCGCGAGAGAAAGGATTGGCTGAGAAGCTCAGAAGGAGGAGGGAAAAACTGGTGGGAAATGGGCGAAGAAGAAAAACCAAAAGCGATTCTACAGATTTTGGGTAGTCATCTTTTCCTCGCTCTATAGCCCTGGACAAAACAACGCCTCATTCTACTTAACAGTAAAATAGAACAATAAGTAAGTAGTATCTTTAACCTGTAGTTATGATGAGGTTAAAACTAATTTGAGCATGTAAGTTTAGTGGGCTCGAGGTTCTCCTTAGAATGAGATTTCAAACTGCTCAGCTGGAAAAGTGAGTTTTCAAACAGAAAAATAAATTGTACCCCATCCACAAGAGTCTGCAGAAGATTTCTACACATCAGGACGGAATTACCTTAGGCCCTAAGAATTCACCTCCTCGGAGTTGCATTTTAACATCATACCCTTGACTTTCCTGGAAAATGGCTGAGAGAACCAATCAAATAAAGTCTATTTTTGAATTTTTGTATTGTTTTTTCCACAGCACTCTCTGCAGTAATTCATCCATTTTTCATGTTTATTGTCTTTCCATTCCAATGCAAATGTTTTGTTCATCATGTTATCCCCAGCACCTAGAACTGCGCATGGCAAGTAGTGGGCAGTCAAATTTCTTGATTAACTAATAGCTAATATTTATTTACACAGTTCATCTAATTGAATCTTCACAACTTTAATAGGTTGATACTGTTATTATCTCCAGTTTACACATGAACAAGCTGCAGCCCAGATAAGCTGCACTAAAACAAAATTTAAATATAAACTCGACGGACAACAAAAACTGTTCTCACTCACTAGGCTGTACTGCCCACTTCATGGCATCATCACCTGAAATAAAATCCCAAGTAAGAAATTACAGTAGAGTTCAAATTTAGGAAAGGCTTTGCTTTACTCTCACAGAAATGGATGTTCTTCCTTTCTGGTAATTAGTGTTATACTGCTGATTGTGCATCTTTTCACCTTGGCTTCCAGAAAGCCAAGAGCTAAATTTGAAGCTCTGGTGGCCTACTGTTGGTACGTCAGGTCTTCATATTAACTCCACTCCACTTCTTTCCTAACGTTGCACCTTTATTTGTATCTTGCTGTCCTCATTCCCCTTTCTGTAATATGATTATAACCTTTATGGAATGAGAGAGGAAATAGCACAGAGAATAGGTGAACAACAAACAAAATACAGGTTTTCCCACCTGTTTTTCCAATTGTTAGACAAAATAAGGTTCCCATCAGTTTCCACCCCCTCTGAGCACATGTTGTGCTACCCAAACCTCCGTTCAGGCAAAGACTGGAGGATGGGTTGCCATAGTTGGGTGGCCTCTGATTGGATCAAAGCTAGCACCTGACTCCAGAACAGCTCCCCCAATGAGGTGGCTCAGAGGAAAGATTCAGCCAATAGGCTATTTGACATCCACTCAGCCAATCCCCAGGAATCCACACAGGGAGAGAATGGACTGTTGGCATATCACTTTGATTGCTTTATAAGCAGAATATCACCGTATTTGCTTTTGAATCTGGCTTGAGGAGTTTTAAATTAAATCTTCAACTAATATGTAGGACATGGGAGAAATTTTTCTGTGCCCATAAAATCGCTTTTTGCACCTTCTTGTTCTCATAATAGCTAACTTGGGCTGAACCTTAAGATATGCTGATGCTATATGAGCGTTTTACATGTATATCTAATTATAACAACCCTCTGAGTAGGTATTGCCATTCTCCCCCATTATACATGTGAGGAGATGTAAAGGTCAGGATTTGAACTCAGATGACCCGATTCCAAAAGCATGCTTTTAAATTTCATATTACTGTCTCATCCCCACTGCTGCCCACCTGATTACTGTTAAGGCAGACTTTAGTAAACTGTCTCTGAATTAAAAACAAACAAACAAACAAACAAACAAACTGCTGCATGGCCTTGAAAATTCACTTCAAGGAGAAGGGCCTAAGAAGAAATAATGGAAAAAAAGTCTGGTCTGAGTCTAATGACTTAAATTTGAGTGCCTCCACTTATTTGTTCCTTATTTCCCTTTTCTATGCCTCAGTTTTCCCACTGGCTCTGTGGGATCCTAATCATTACTTTGCTGACCTCACAGAGGTGTGTCAGGATTCTTTAAGGTAATGAGTTTAAAAACTTTTTGTACTCTATGAAAAGTCAAACCAATGTATGGGATTGGGGGAGCCAGGGCCTTTGGCTGAAGACAAAGCCCTAAACTTTGTGCAGTGAGTCAAGAAAAGAGATGGAAAACTAATCCAGGCTCAGAGAAGGCTTCTCATTCAATGCCTATTTCTCATGTGACGGGTCCCCTCCACCTACCTGACCTTCCTTCCCCCTCCTTCTGCTACCCTTTCTAGCCTCCTTCCCTGCTGCTATCTTCAAAGATGAAAATGTTCTTCCAGCTGCTCAGAGACTCTTTGAAGTAGCCTAAGACAGATGGAAAGGTTAATTGATGGAGGTTTCCCAAGGTCAGTCAGGGCCTCTTGGAAGGCAGAAGTCCCTACAGCCCCAAAATGCAACCTTTCCAAAACTAAGTCTTGCCACTTAATGATGAAAGTCATTTCCTCTTCAGTGAGTGCTTTGTGTGAATCATCCCTAAACTCTCCTAACCCGTCAGCATATCTTTGGCCTTCCAGCCCAGCTAGCAGACATGGGGAACTGAAACCCTCAACTGTGAGAAACTACTTGCCCAGGATTAGTAGAAACTAGAACTGGACCCACGTTTACGAGATTCAAATCTCCAGGGATTTTCTAGAGATCCCACTGCTAGGATGGGTCAACTTAACTCAAATTTGACATAGAGCAGTGGTCCTCAAATATTGGTCCATGGGGCCCTGGGGAGCCCTGGGACTCTTTCAAAGGACCATATGGGTCAAAATTATTTTAATAGTAATACTAAGACGTTATTCATTTATTTTTTACCACATTGACATTTACACTGACGGCACAAAAGCAGTGGTGGTAAAATTGCTGGCACAAATCAAGGCAGTTGTACCATCTGTACTAGTAGCCATCGTCATCTTCACTAACATGCACTAGTAGTCAACAAAATGCCAGTTTGACTTAAGAATATCCTTAACAAAGCAGTACAAGAATTAATTTTATTAACTCTAGACCTTTGAATACAAATCTTTTTAAATTATGTCCTGTGATAAAATAGAAATTACACATAAAGCATTTTCACTGTTGTATTGAGGTAAAATCCAACTAGCATAAAATGAACCATTTTAAAGTGAACAATTCAGTAGTATTTAGATTATTCACAATATTGCGTAACAACCACCACTACCCAGGTCCAAAACATTTTCATCGCTCTAAAATAAAACCGTATACTCATTCATCACTTACTCCCCACACGGAAAGCACTTTTGCTATGTGCAGAAGTAGGATGGTTGTATTAAGGAAAAGCACTTGTGCAATTAATTGTTTAAGTAGCGACCTTAACTAACCATGTTTTTAGGGGGAAAATGTGTTTTAAAAAACCCCTATTTTTACTTTATTTGAAAAAGTGGTCAATATGCAAACTACAGTTATTCAGACTTGGATATTTGGCAGACATTTTTCTCAAAGATCTATTAAATGAGCTCTTCACATCAAGTAAAACAGATGATAGTATCTGTTGCCAATGATAAAATTTGAGTTTAATTAGAATTTTGGAAAACTTAAATGTTCTACCAAAACTTGACAACCTCCCAATTCTAAATTTCTTTTCTGCTAATATTAACTAAAGTGAATTTTTGGTATCGTACATGAAATGTGTCAACATTTGGAAGAGCTGCATAACCCAGTGAACCAATATTTTCCAAATGACCAATACATTGTGTTTTCAAATCATGCATGAATAAAAGGTCTATTCAAAATGCAAAATAAACCAATGAATTTTAGTATAACTGAGAACAAAAAATTCATTCATATGAATCTATGCAACTACACTTTAAGAAGCTACTACTTATCAAGTTCCAACGTAGTATCAAATAAGAATATCCACAATTATCTGAACTGTATAAAGCTAGATTGTCTTCACATATTTCAACTAAAACAAATTGACACAGACAATACAGAAGCAGATATGAGAATGCAGAATTCTTCTGTTAAGTATAACTCTAATGAGACCTGCAAATGTGTAAAACAATGCCATTCTCACTAAATTGTTTTGTGTTAGAAAATACAGCTATTTTTTATAAAAATGAGTAATTTGTGTTAATATGTCATAGGCTTACAATATTATTCTTAAAATCATGTTGTTTTTATAAATAAATACTTTAATATTTTGTCAGTTTTAAATTCTAGCAAGGTAAATATCAACTGACATAAATCACATAAACAGAAATTCATTACGACCCTCAATAATTTTAAAGAAACCAACAAATTTGAGAACCACTGGTAAAAAAGTATTCAATAAAATTTCTCAACTTCAGAGTCATATTTAGCTGGTACATGGATTTTTAATTTAAATATTTATGTTTAATATAGAGTTGGAAAAATATAACAGATCAAACTTAGTATCACAGATACTTTTGCTGAGCATGGGGCTAAATATACTTAGATAAAGTGATAAGTTGTCTACAGCCATGTCACCCTGAACAAGCCTGATCCCATCTGATCTCGGAAGCTAAGCAGGGCTGGGCCTGGTTAGTACTTATATGGGAGACCACCTAGGAAGACTAGGTGCTATCGGTGTAAAAAATAAAAAATAAGGGATTGTAAGCTGACAAGGTCTTTGTAATCTGTAAAGTCAACCAACGGTTGCCTTGCCTAAAAAAATATATAAATAAATAAATATTAAAAATTTTAAAAGTATGGATTGATTCAAACAAAATACCAAGTAAATATTAGTACAAAGCTGATTATGTCAAAAATCCATGAGGTTAGTACCCAAATAACTGGATTTTGGAAAACATTTAAATACTGATTGAATTCTTGAATTAGGCAAACCTGTCGCCATACTTTACTATGTGGGTCACTCCATCCAGAAAATGAATTAAGAGGGTTAAATGAGTTACCACATGTGACATGCACAACAGAGTTCAATGGGAAGTGTGTTTCCTTCCCATTCTCCCATGGCAACTCAGTGGCAGGGAAGGCCTGCTGCAATTCCAAGTAGGAGGCCTAGATTCTTGACCCAGCTGACTCACTGCCTGACCTGACTCCACCCTCAGGGCCTCAGTTTTCTCATCCAGAAAATGACAGGGTAGAATGTCATCCTCTCTCCAGATCCTCCCAGTCCTACCAATCATCATCTGATTAAAGGAACCAGCCTCACCTTGTTTGATTATTGCATCAGAGAATCACAGAATTGTATCTGGAAAGGACTCAAGAGCTCCAAATGTCTCCCATGTATGCCCCCACTGCACTCCCAATTTCAATCAATGAAGAAACTGAGGCCCAGAATAATTTAAGAAGCCAAACAAGTTGCTAGATCACATGGTGGGGAGTGGGGGGGAGGGTCAGGTTGTGGCCAAGTACCCACGGTCCAGTGGGAAAATGAGAGTGCTTCCTCTACACTTTGATAAATGACATAGGTGTTCGGTGGTTTAGACACTGCTCACACCTTAATAAATGCCCTGCAATTCCTCTGGGAATAGGAATCCCACTTCAGTTTGAGAAAATTAATGTTGTTTGGTTGGAAACACTATGTTACCTAGATTGAATAATGGCTGTATGTTACTAACTAAATTCACCTTTAAAAATCAGTCAAACCCCTCTAAATCCCCGCCAAAGGCAAAGGTGATGAAATTGACAAGAATAGGATAAAAAGGGATTGCTGGGGAGGACCATGAGAAAGAAGAGACCTTTCCCTCCTCTCCATTTTCTCTCCCTGTTTCCTCCTCTCTCTATTCTCTCCAATGTAAGACAACACACCGGTTTCAGCACCCAGCTTGCTATACCCAAAGCTTCCCTGAGACCTGGGCCAACTCACAGCCACAAATAGAACCAGAATCCACTGAAAATAGCTCCTCCTCCCTTCTGCCCAGAGTTTCCAGGTGCCGACGGGGACGCCCTGCCCCCACGAGCCAGGCCCCAAGCAGGGGACTCAGATTGAGAAACACCAAGGTCACAGTCGGAGACCATCTCAGGAATAACAGCCCCAATAATAACTGACTCTTATGAAGTGCTCACTCAGTGCCAGAACCACTGAGAGCTTTAGTTTTCAGAAGCCCAATGAGGAAAGTCCAGGGGATTAACCCCCTAATGCTTGTCCATAACCACACAGCCAGTGGAAGGTAGAGCTGGAGTCGACATGGTTAACCACTGTACTACACTCCTCTCTCCATGCAAGGCCTCTGTACCAATTAGCTTCAGATCCCTGAGGCTATGGGGAGCTCAAGTCTTCCAGACCCACTAATAGATAAGGAAACTGAGACCCAGACAGAGTCTTACCCCAAGGCATTTAGTAAGCAAGTTAAATGAGTACCCAGGTCTCTCAGCTTTGAGGCCAATGGTTTTTGCAAAGGTTGAAGCAAACAGAGGCTTCCTTGTTCTTTTATGTGCAAGCCTTATGGGTCTTTTTCTTTTTCTTTTTTCTTTCTTTCTTTCTTTTTTTTTTCACATTTCAACCTCCTCCTGTTTCCCACCAGTGCAGAAAGCCCACCCCAAACACCCGTCTGGCAGCCAAGCATCCTGAGATTACCTCTCCTTCTTGTGCTCAGGGTGTTTAATGTTCTGAGGGAAGAGAGCAAACAGCAGGGCATAAATCATGGGTGACACAGGCTGGCTTTGCTGAATATGAAGCAGACAGGACCCAGCAAGGGAAAAGTATTTGCAGGGATTTTTTCACTCATTTAAATCCAAGGTCCAAAGGCAAACATTTCTCCTACCCCTGAGAATGAGATAAATTTTCCTCTACTTCAAGATCCCCATTAGCTATAAAATTATTTTCTGAAACAATCTGAACCTCTTTGGCAATGATAAGAAAGCCTAGAATAAGGCCATGGAAGATGTACTGGGGAGGACTTAAGTTATTTAAGTGGTCAAAGGGTATGAAATAGAGTCTCACACCTAGTATCAGAGGATCTCAGTTCCATTCCCAGCCCCCCCCAACATCACTATAGAGTCTGTCAAACTGCTTCAGTTTCCCCAATGTGTCTGAGAACCAAGGAGTCCAAAGAGTATACACACTCAGCTAATCTCTTTGTTGAGTAGCCCTTGTCTAGCACCATGACAAAGCTCTGCAGATGCAACAATAACTAGGGCAAAGCCAGTCTCTGCCCTCCTGGGACTTACCAACAAAACAAAGTCAATTGAAGGCCAGGTAAGTACTCTGATGGAGAAGACATTGGATTTATGGCAACAATTAGGCAGGGAATCTATCGCCATCCTTATGAGGGTCCAGGTAACACTGATGGAGACTGGAAGGAAAGGTACAAATTAATCAAGCAATAGCCAAGAGAAAGGGTGATTCAGGAAGAGGCAATAGCACATGCAATGATTCAGAGGCAAAAGAGAGGCAACATATTCACAGAATCAACCAACTGAAACAAGTATAGGTTTATTTGGGCATCTCTCTGTAAGGCAGGCTTACCATTCTAAGACTGGAATATTGCTGAAATTCTATGACTTAATGCTGTGTTAATTATAGAGTGTAGGCTGGATTCCACAATGGCTGCATTCTTTTAATATTACGAATTCCTTCATCAGCACCTCTAGGAAATAATAAACCCCGTTCCAACAAGTTTCTGGATGTTGACAAGTCCTTTTTTTGGCTGCATTCCATCTGTCTCCCTGAGTCCTACATTTTTTACTTTTTAAGGTTGATTGTTCTAGAACTTAATCCACTCTATCCTCTTTTATCAGGGCATACGTGGCATAAAAGGGCAGCCAGTGTGACCCAGAGGCCTTAGTCTTCCTGGAAAATTACAGAATGATATACAACCAAAGGGAAAAAATAAAGGCCTGATATACTCTAACCCCAGCACAGAATGGAAAATTGCCTGAACACCTCTGTGGAAAATGCAGCTCTAAAGGCAGGAAAAGGTATCAGAGATGTAGGCAGAAATAAGTCTTGTCTTTCCACCAATGAGGCTCAAAGAGGCTAAATGATTTGCTCAGGGTTTGGAAGCCAGGAAATGGCCAGGCCAGCTTTCAAACCCAAGTGATTGGCCTACAACTTCAAAATTTCCAAAATGTTTCTGAGGGATGATATTACATAGCTATCATCAAAATAAACAAAACAAAACAAGAGTTTTCCAGCTGAATAAATTTGAGACATGCTGAGTTCAACAAAGGTAACCAGGTTTTTTTCTTTTCTTCAGGACTTCTCAGGGCCTGATATACATAGTGATCTTTAAAGAGGAGGTTATAGAGTTTTCAAAGTGTCCAGAACTCATTTAAGTTGAGGACATTTCATTCCCGGGCAACTCCGGGGATGTGGTCTCCTTGGAATCCACTTTGGGAAATACTATACTATCCCATGTTTTTGTAGTGATTTTTCTTTATGTATATAAAGAGAGTCCAATCTATATATTTTAGATGGATGAATAGATGCATAGCTAGACCATTTCCTTGTTGTGTGAACTCAGATATATGACATCTTCCCCTTCTTTGAACCTCAGTTTTATCTCCTAAAACAGGGGCCAGCAGATTTTTTTTCTGTAAAGGGCCAGATAGTACATATTTAGACTTTGAAAGCCACATACATCTCTTTGGCATATTCTTTCCTTCTTTTTTCTCTTTCTTCCTTTTATTTCCTTCCTTCCTTCCTTTTCTTTCTTCCTTTCTCTCTTTTAACAACCTTCAAAATGTAAAATCTATTTTAGTTCTCAGGCCACACAAAAATAGGCGCAGGGATGGATGGGGGTCAAGATTTGGGCCTGAGCTATAGTTTACTGACCGCTGCTCAACAGTGCTTAACACATGTAAGGTCTAAGGAAATCTGCTAAGTATTCTGCATTTTGTTATTTCTTGGCCCTCCTAAGCCATTTTGGGAGATGGACACAAAGCTTCATCCAGGGAATGAAAATGATGAACTCCCTTTGCAGGGCTGGTCAGTGGCCAGGCAAGGTTGAAAAGTGGACCCTTGAATTCGAGTCTTGAGGACAAACCCACTAAGTTCTGATGTTAGGAGAAAAGACGCTCAATCTATACTGTGGACCTGTAGCATCTCTGCAATTTCTATAAGTGAAGAGTTTAAGAGGAGTACCTCAGGTGAAGGGAGAGACTAGGAAATGTCTCAAAGCTGCATTTGTAAAGCACATTTGCATAGTAAGCACATTATTTACTTATAGTGAATGTTTGCTTTGGATGCTTGGGAGTGGGCTGATAGAGAATATGAGGTAAAATTCTCAAACCATCCTTCAGATCTGTCTCTGCTGTAGCTGCTGTGGACGAATTGCATTGTGTTTTGGTGTTTTTTAGGACCCCATCTCATTGTTCCACAAACTAATCTGAGGCAGGTAATATGATCTCCAATGAATGACAGAGAGGTGAGGCTCCAGGAGGCTTGTTAACTCATTTACTTGCCCAATGTCTTTCAGATGATAAGTGATGGAATCACAGCTCAGTTGCACATCTCCCTGGCTCCAAAGTCAGGGCCTGTTTCAATTTATCCTGCTGCTTTGGACCACTTCCCTAAGCTTATGTTTGAATGATCAGAATACTCACAGTCAATTTCTTATACTTTCAGACTTAATTACATAGAGCATTAGATTGCTTGATAAATGCTAAGTCTTTATTGAGTCTTTGTGTGGATTGATTTCATGTGTTTTGTTTACCCAAGTTCAATATTTGAGTCAAAATTGTTTTCAGATCTTGGCCCAGAAATAGACCCACACAAATAGCCCAACTGATTTTTGACAAAGGCGTAAAAGCAGTTCAAGAGAAGGAGAATCACCTTTTGAACAAATGGTGCAGGAGCAATGGGACATTCATTGGCAAAAAAAAAAAAAGAAAGAAAGAAAGAAAAAGAACATCGACCAAACCCACACACCTTATACAAAAATTAACTCAAAACGGATCAAGAACTTAAATACGAACTGTAAAACTATAAAACTTTTAGAAAAAAATAGGAGAAAAATCTATGAGATCTAAATCTAGGCAAAAGTTATTACACTTGACACCAAAATCATAACCCAGGAAAGAAGAGAGTATACAGATGACAAATAAACATATGAAAAGATGTTCTTCATCATTAGTCATTAGAGAAATGCAAATTGAAACCACAATGGGCTATAACTACATATCTATCAGAATGGCTAAAATAAAAAATAATAATAACATGAAATGCTGATGAGGATGCAGAGAAACTGGATCACTTATATATTGCTAGTGGTAATGTAAAGTGGCAGAGTCACTCTGGAAAAAAGTGTGGCAGTTTCTTACAAAATAAAACATACACTTACCAATATCTAAAGATTGTACTCTTGGCCATTTATTCCAGAGAAATAAAAACTATATTTACACAAAAACCTGTACATAATTGTTCATAGCTTTATTCATAATAGCTCCAAACTATAAACAAACCAAATGGGTGAATGTAAAACAAATTGTGACACATCCATGCTATGAAATTCTATGCAGAAAGAAAAAGAAAGAAAATATTGCTACCTGCAACAACATCATTGAATCTCAAGGGAATTATACTGAATGAAAAGAACCAACCTCAAAAGATTACATACAGTATGAGTATATAGATATAGATTTATAAATACAGATATAGATGATATAGATATTTGGATATAGATATACATACACCTACATAAACGTTTTTTGAAATGACAAAATTATAGAGATGGAGAGATTAATGGTTGTCAAGGGTTAGGGAAATGAGAAAGAAAGGAGAAAACTATGATTATAAAAGGTTTATATGAGGAATCTTTAAAATGGAATTGTTCTCTATCTTGACTATAGTGGTGGTAAAACAAACCTATAAGTGTGATAAAATTTCATAAAACTAAACACTCATGTACACACAAATGAGTGCATATAAACTGCTGAAATATGAATAAGGTGGGTGGATTATATCAATACCAATTCCTTGGTTGTGATATTATACTATAGTTATGCAAGATGTTATCATTGGTGGGAAACATAGCATAGGAGATCTCTCTTGGTAGTTTTCTTGACAATTGCCGTTAACTACAATTATCTCAAAATAGAAGTTGTTTTTTTAAATTTATTTGAGTTCTTGGCCCAAGGTGGTTCCTTTCAAGGCTGATGGTTGCATTCACCATTCATTTGTATACAAGGTCTCACCTAATAATCTTTAGCAAATCATATATATCAGGGGATTGGGCTAAGTGCCCTCCATAGATTATCCCTTTTAATAGAACTTAGGGAATAAGAAAACAATATTATTATATCTCCATTTAATAGATGAGGAAACTGAGGCTCAGCAAAGTCAAGTCATTTTTTCCCAATACACACAGTTTTTAAGAGCCAGGAGAAAAACCAGAGTTTTGAGTCCAAGACTCATATCCTTCACATCTACACTACTCCTCCTCTATGATTAGATGCTATGTGGCAATGCTCTTTGGTCTAGGCTGGACATTAACCTGGGTTAAAAGGTCAGGGTTCTTGATTAGCTACCAAGAGTGACAGTACAGTGGAAAGAACACTAGAACCTTATACTAGATTCCTCTAGACCATTCCAATTCCCAAGACTAAGTTTAAGTCCCAACACCATCATCTATAGACTGCGTGGCCTTGGGAAAGTCACTTCTGTCTGAGCTTCCTCACCCTCTAACCGGAGCTTGTAATTTCAGCATTGTCAGTGGATCAAATGAAGTAATGCATTTCAAAGGACTTTGGACACTCCAAAGGAGGCAGTTATTATTAATAACAGGGCACTATGAAATAAATTCTAAATATAGGCCACTCACTCCTATTTATCTTCTGGCTGGATGGTAAACACTTTAAGGGCATAGGCTGAGTTTTAGCTTTTTATTTTATCTTAACCCCTTCTTTATAAAGCCTTCACAAAAACTGGCAGGTTTCTCAAAGTCCTTGTTAGCTACTCGATTGGTAGAAATGTAATTAGAACACAAAAAGAAAAGTATTGATGGTAAAAAATAAAGAACCCTGTGCTTTAACTGTGTTTTTCTTATTTAAAAAACAAAAATGAGGAGAACAGAGAATGGTCTCAAACAAAAATTGGCTCCTGAATTTCCTGCTTTATAACCCTAGGTAACTTCTTGTTTTCAGTTTTAGAGGTGTGGGTTCTATCTTTTCAGGGGCAGGAAAGAATGTGAAATTTACAAAATTATTTGAGGTACAACATGTTCTTGCTATTTATACCAACCAGGATCTGTGGCTGTTTTTTGGGCAAGGTTTTCCACATAAAATCAACCCCCCCCATTGCCATTTATGACAACCTTGCAAACTCACAAACAAATTCCTCAGCTTTATTACTAATGCCAATAACATGGACTTTTTAAACTGCCTTTCATCTCCACTTCTTAAGCAATGTTGCAAACGGTAATTAAAGCTCAACATCCTGGTGAGGAAGGCATCTATTATCCAACCCATTTTCCAAACGGGTAAACCCAGATTTACAAATTAGAGGCCTGGCCATAGGTCACCAAGAGTCGGAGCAGGGAGGTGAATGAAATGAATTCTAGGCTTCCCAGCTCTTGAATTCACCAAGGATAGTAAGATGCTGTGGAAATGCCCTCTCAGAGCAGGCATTCACTGACGTGGGGTGATCCAGGGAGGGACAGAAGATAGGAAAAGGCCAGATTAAGTGATACTCAAAGGAAGTCAGAGAAGAAGAGTGATAGAAGGGAAAACAAGGAAGGAAAGTAGGGAAGGAGGAGGAAGGAGGGAGGGGGAAGACCTAAAACCACTTAGAAAAGAAATTTATTTAATCCATAAATTTATGGATTAAATAAAATTGTTTGAAGATAAGGATGAGTGTGATTGAAAAAAGTAATATGTTTTAACTGCCTGATTTTATAATGAAGAGTAAGGAGCATAAGATTTTTTAAGTATATATTTTGAAATAATTACAGACTCACATGAAGTTGAAAAAATGGTACAGAGAGGTTCTGTGTACCTGTCACCCAGCTTCCCCAGTGGTAATACCTCATATAACTATAGTTTATTACCAAAACTAGGAAATTAATTGACAAAATGCAATTGATAAGACTGTAGACCTTACTCAGATTGCACCAATTTGGGGAGCATCATGTATTTAAAATTTTATATTTCACACATAAAGTACATAAATCTTAAGTGTCCAGCCTGATGAATGTATACACCAATACAACCAACACCTCTATCAAGATATAGAATGCTATCGGCCCCCAAGCCTCACTCATGCCCCCTATGAGTTAACACCCTCTGACATGACCACTTTTTTGTCACTGTAAATTAGTTTGTACTATTTTAAATCTTATATAAATAGAATCATGGAGTGTATTCTCGTTTATATCTGTCTTCTTTCACTTGACATTATATCCATGAGATTCATTCATAATTAGACATGTAAGAGTCATTGTTTTTCATTATTGTGTAGTATTTTATTATGAATACTATGTAGTATGAATAGACAATAATTATTTCTCCATTCTACTGTGGATGGACATTTGAGGGCTACTGTTAATAAGGCTGTACATGTCTTTTGGTGGAACTAAGCGCTCATTTCTGATGGGAGTATATAGGAGAAGAATTTCTGGTTATAGGGTAGGTGGATATTTCGCTTTAGAAAATATTCCCAAACTTGTCTCAACAAGTGTTCTGAAGCAGTGTACTAATTTAATTTACCTTCCTATCAGCAATGGGTGAGAGTTCTAGTGAAAGTATAAAATTCTATGTCATTAAGTGATTGTAGCATGTCAAACTATGATCCACCCATGCTTCAGAATCCTTGTTTCAAAGTGTTTTCTTGTTCAGATCCAAAAGTGGAGAAAATGTCTAAGAAAATCTCAAAGGTTATGGGGCAGGAAGGTGACATCACAGATCGGGAAGTTAAGAAACTAGAGTAGTCATTTTGTTTGGTGACTGAGCCAGCCACTGTTCTGGGCCTCAGCTCCTCTCTCTGTAAATGAAGCAGAAGGATGGGACCACTTCTAAAGTTGCTTTTAACTCCAAAAGCCATAATTTCAGGATGAAAAAATGTTGATACTGTAATGTTAAGTAAAAGGATAGAAACAGCACTCACTGTAACTGGGGAATTCAACTCACCTTGTCCAAAGGTGAGGACTAGACGAAAATACACAGTGCTTTTATTGTTAGGTTGCTACATATTTATTTTATTTCTGTTTTTAACTGTATTTTTAAATTTGTGATTATTTAAGTTTTAAAATATTTATCTATACAAATATGTTTGATAATGAACATAACTTGATAATATTAACATCCCATATTAACATGTGAATTATTTTTCAAACTTGTATAAAACCTGAGACTTTATTTCTTCTGAATAAACCCTGAGCTCAGACTATTAGATACTTGAAGTCTAATATTTATTCCACAGACAGTTATTGAGTACTTTCTCTATGTCAAGCTCAGTGTTTGGCTGTGCTTGGAACGATGGGTGAACTAGGGATGGTAACTGAATGTCTAGGAATTTATTGCGTGCTGCAGGAGACAAACACATTAATAGACATAGATACCAAGCCACGTGCTAAAATTTATTTTAGGCAATTGGGAGCTTACAGAAGGAACCTCACTCAGTTTGGAAAGGTATAGAAGACTTCCTGGAAGAGGTGACAGTAAGCTGAAAAATGATTTAAAATAAGTCAGATGATAGGGAAACAAAAGTAGAGTGTATCCTGTGCTGTGGGACCAGCTAGAGCATAGGCATGGGAACTTGAGGGAGCATGGGATGGTTTTAGAGCTACAGTATATTCAATGGTGGGAGGTTGTGGGATTAGATAAGATGAGGTTGGAGAGGCCTTTGAACTGCCATGGGGCATCACTGAAAAATAAGAAATTGAGGAGTGACAGTTGGATGGGGCTAACCTGTAACCACGTTGCTCTGCTCCCAATTTTCCTGGTATACCTGACCACAAACTGAGATAGTGCCTAGTATGTATAAACTGGCAACCTTCATGCTCTTCTGGCACTGCTGTGGTTTTCTGTTTAGGAGCTAGTGGATTGTCTAAAGGCAGAAAGTGTTGAGCTTGCTGGTCTAATTGGCATCAAGTCTTGAGCCCAGGAGAGATGGCCAAGGGCCCCACCAGGAGGAGGGCACAGTAGGTATATGAGCAGAAGCCAGAGAGTTGAGAAAATGAGGCTTTCATCTGAACAGTGTACGGGATTGTCAGTAAGCACTGGTAGAAGAAACCAAGCTCAGGTATGCTGGAAGCAGAGAGATATTGTGATGTACGTCTGTAGCCAATTGGGGAGAGACAAGGCCACTAGAGAAAGAGAGACAGCCCATTCTCCAGTCCCCTTTCACTATCTCTGCAAAGGCTGTTTTGTGCCTTGTCACTGGCAGGCCACCCCGAGCAAGCACTTGATGCCCGAGTGGTGGTGGGACATGTTGGTGTCCTGACACATCAGAATCACAGGGGCTCTGCTGGAGACAGGGCAGCTTTCCCAGTTTGGCTGGTGATATTTTGATATCAACTCCTGACAGCTTCTCCTGGTAGCAGTTCATCTTGGGACGCTCCTGCTGCCTGTCTGCCTGCCCACCCAGGGCACAGAAGCTGGCAGGCCTCTGCCTCCTGCTAGGAGGGCTTGAGGCACACTGGATTTCAAAAGTTTTGACTTTCAGTCCCTGAATGCAGTCCCCTGAGAATACCCCTGATCAGAAGGTAGGAAGCCAATTTAAAGGCACAAAATTTACTTTTTAAAATGTTCACATGTTGTCTATGAAGTATTTTTATATTTTAACATCTAAATGTCAGACTAGCTAAAATCTTTGGCTTATCCTGGGTTCCCCCAAAAGTAGAGTCTGAGATAAAGGCTTCTGTGTGGATAGTTTATTTAAGAAGTGATCCCAGGAAGCAAAAGTGAATGACAGGCAAAGAGCAAGAGCCAGTACAAGGATGGGCCATGAGTGTCCCAAGTATGCGTGACTGGTGGCTAAATTCCTTGGGATCTTCGAGATGTCTTAGGAAGTGTATCTTAGAAGAGTTCACTCTAAGGAACAAAGGGAAGCATGTAGCTATCAGCTCTTATTCCCATGGTCAAGGGTTGCCTCATAGGGTATTAACATCTCACATTTCCAGGGTGCATATGGTAAGTATTGAACCTGACAGGTACCCCACCCCTGGTGGCATAAAGTAATAGAGCACCTATCACTGGTTGGAAGAAAAAGTGAGCCCTGCAGATGTCTGATCCACTCCACAGATATAATAACATATCTCTGCCCACTACTATTTCCCTCTCTTGACCTCTTACAACAAACAACTTTTATTCTTGCCTGTCAAACATCCATTCTGCATTTTCTGATAACAACATGCTATTTTGAGATTTGGAAACTAAGCCTTCTCCATCTTCAGTCCCTGTGGTTGGGTGAGGCTGACCTGCCCACCACCCCACATTCTCAACTCCAAGAGTTGGTCAAGTCATAGGTCCAGCCAATCAACAAAATCTGTTCTTCCTCCCAAGCTAGAATGGTTGTTTCAGGAAAGGTCATTCAATCTTTTCAGTGCTTAGATCTTCATTTGGGTATCTACACAGTCATATTCTGGGAGAAGTGATTCCATCCCAAGTTGCAGGGGTAGGACTTGAAGGACTAAAACCAACTGATACACCCATTCATCTGGATGTAGATGCTAATTTCAGAGTGAGCTTGTGATCTAAGTGGCCTGGCTAGGCTGACTTCAGGACACTGACTTGGACTGCAGAAACAGATATGTTCTTTCTGACATTGAAGTGAAGAGGAGGCCCATGGTGTCAATTGCTGCTGTACCCTGAAGTGACCCACTATCAGTAGACACCCTCACTGTATGTGGCTGAGCAAAAAGGCAGAAAGGACTAGTTCCTGAGGATGAGGACACTGATGAGTTGTTGAATCAATTAAACTTAACACTCAAGCTACTTCTAGTTCTCCAGTTATGTGAACCAATCTCTCTCCTTCACTGCTCAAGTCAGTTAAAGGTGGATGTTCTATTATCTGAAACTAAATACAATCCTAACCAAGACCTGGACTTAAGCATAAAAATGAACCATGAGTTCATGTAATAGAAAAGTCCCAGAGTGGAGACACTCCAGACAAGCTGACACTTCACATCTTATTTCATCATCATATCACCCTGGTAATTATTACTTTGATCTCCACTTAACAGATGAGGGAGGTGAAAAAAGACTCAAAGAAGTGAAAGCACTAACCCAGTGGCTCTCAAGTGGGAGCAGTTTTGCCCCCTGGGGACACTTGACAATGCCTAGAGACCTTTTTGGTCGCCACAATTGGGGGGAGGGGGAAGTGTGCTACTGGCATCGAGTGGGTAGAGTCCAAGAATGCTGCTCAACATCCTACAGTGCACAGAACAATCCCCAACAAAGAATTATCTGGGCCAAAATGTCAACAGTGCTGAGACTGAGAAACTCTGCTTGACTAACCCATGGACACTAGGATTCTAGGCTTAGAATCAAACTCAAGTCACTCTGCTGAATGCAGCCGAGCCCACTCTGGACATGCAATGTGGCCCAGCACTGGAGCCAGTCAGGAATGCCAAGAGAGGAAGGGGCTTGAAAGCTGGAGAAGAATGGAGCCTAGTCACTCCAGAGGCACTATGATCTTGTGCCAAATTCACCCTCAGTCAAATGCATTCCAGGGTGAGCCCCTTGCAAATTCTTGCATAATTTCTTGGCCCTGGTATCCTGTACTTAAGGGTACCTGAGGAGGTCTGTGGCTCCATGCCCAGAGTACTAACTCCCTTTCTACCTGTTTGCTTGGCATTTGCTATACAAAATTAGAAATTAATAATTCATCTTGCAGGATGAATAATTCAACAGAAGGGACAAAGGTCTACTGGCATCACAAAAACAGCCTATGTTGCCTTCTAAAGGGAGAAGGAAAAAGATATTTTACAGCTAGGCTGGTGTCTGGACCAAAATGACCCTAATACGAGACAGTTTAAACAAGCCCTCCTTTGAGGCATAAGGAGTTGATGAGGATATTGGGGCTGCCAGAGGGAATTCAGGACCCTGTCTCCCTCCCCACATTCCTTCCAGTCTCTCTAACCTTCACAGTTCATTACAGCCAGCTCAATTGGCATCTATTCCAGGAAGCTTCTCTGATATCCCCGACCAACTGAGGCTGAAAATGCATTTCTCTCTGATCCCTTGTGTTAGCCACTTAGTCCTGAACACTGCTGGCCAACATCCTCACACTAAGCCATATTTCTGCCACCAGAGATTCTTGAGCCATGAAGTAGCTTTTCTAGTTAAAGAGAAGAACAGATTCAGCAGAGAGCAGGTGTGAATGATTCTAGCTTTTTGAAGATATTGCTCCTTTGAGGATCGGTTTAAAGCCTTGCAGCGCCTCTACTGAAAAATGCACTGCAATATATCTGTGTACAATTCAGGGGTACATAAATCCCAGGAGCTTCTTCATGGACATAGGTTTAGCGTTCCTGCCTCACAGTTAACAAGAGGGACTACAGTTGTCCAGGGCATGAAAATTATCTGATTCCCTCAACCTTGCCTTGAAATAGCCCTGTCCCAAGTGCCAAGATACTTTAAGAAAGTGAATAGTCAGCAAGGTGCCTAGATGTGACCCTGGGCAAGTCATTGCCTATCTCTGAGTCACAGTTTCTTTACTTGCAATTAGAATTGGTCTAGAGCATCTTAGAGCTTTGATTTACTCATTCGTTCAGCAAATATTTATTGCACCTTATTAGGTGACAGGGCATAAGTTTGGCAAACAAAACAGATGAGGTCCCTAACTTGTCAAAATGCATAGTCCATGAGGGAAGCAGTCATTGATTAAATAATCACAGAAAAAAATACAAGCTGGTGAGCTGTAAGGAGTGCTACACAAGAGAAATGCAGGGAGCTAACTGGGAGTGTGTGTATCAGGGGAATCATAATAAGCTGGGGAAAGAAAAAATAAAGAGGAGTCTCTATCTTGATAAAGGGCATGGGGAGCATTTCAGTCAGAGGAAGCAGCATGGTCTAGTGCCCTGAAATTTGAAGGAGCAAGGCACTTAAGAAATTAGAGGGTCAGAGTGGCTGCATTCTGAAGTCCTCTGGGGACTATGTGGCCCAGAGAGTAAACATTTAGGAACATGGAAAGGCTCCTCTCTTTTCTTAATGGCCAAGGCATATCTTCCAGTAACTTCTTTTCATGCTCTTCCAAGGAAAGCCAAATATCTGGCACTATTCTACTATATTGCAACCCCAGGTTTAATGGTTAAGCACATCAAATACAAACCTTCTTCATCACCAGAATAGCTGGAGGTATCTTTTGAAAGCCTTTCCTCTCAAATCCAGCATAAAAAGTGCATGATGCTACCAAACATTTAATCTTGAAGTGAAACAATCTCCCTGCCTCAGCACCCTCTGCAATTTAAACTGTGTCCCAGCCCATGAGGAATTATTCCATCTCCTGGTTCTGTGGCTCCATTGTCTCACACTGATGATTATCGAGAGGCCCGGAAGTGCCAATTGCCACTTTGATGGGTGGTCTGAGTGCAGTTTCTGAGCTGCATGGGGCAGACAGAACTATCCTTTCATCTCCCTGGGCAGGGCTTTAGGCTGGAGCCACCATGGAGACTTCGGTTTCTTCCCCCCCCCCTTTAGTTCTACCCTCACCCTCACCCCCACTTCTACCTCTGACCTACAGATGTTGCCATCTCCCCTTAAGAACTGGATCTCTGAAAACAGGGCATCTCCTCTCATGTGCTCAAGGTGTGCACCTGGGGCCTGGTGCACCGGGGGCCTGGTGTACCCAGGGACCTGGCACACCAAGAATATGCGCGAACCCAAGACCTTCTGTGTGTAAAGCAGACTTGCTAACCACTACACTATGGAGCCACCTGAGACTTCGATTTCAGTGCCCAATCTGCCCCCTGCCAGCTGCTAGGTGACTCTGGGCAAGTCCCACCTCTCTCTTTGCCTCAGTTTCCTCATTTGTAAAATGAGAAGTTTGGACCACATGTCCGAGAAGATTCTTTCTTTGACTTGAGGATTCTCTGTCCTCTGTTTTCTAAAATTTGTTAACTTGGACTTTCTTTTTCTTCTTCCTGACTATTGTTCACAAACCAGTGACAGAAGGCAGGACAACCACTCATTGTAAATTACAATGAGTGTATAATTAGCTGTCTTCAAATTAAGCCTCCCTTCTTGGAAGCTGGGAAACTTAGTTTTAAGTTGTCATTATCATCATTTAACACTGTTTTTTCACTAAAACCCAGAGGGGTAAGGAAGAATGACAAGCAGATGTTTTGTTATTAGGGGCCCTAGGGGATGATTTGAGACTTTCACTGCAGTGATCATTCTCTAGATTCTTCTTGAGTCAGCAGAAGCTTTGATGAACTCGACAGAGGGCAGAGGGATTGGACAGACACAGAGCGGAGGTCTATTGAGAAAAAGCCAGGCTTAAAAGAAAGCTGCTAGGGACAGCATTTCCTGTGTAAGGACAGTGTGGATTATGATATTAGTATTTTTATGTAACGCTTTGCAGAGATTTCAGTGCTGTTTTTTCATATTCTAATGAGAATACTTTGCTACTGCCTGAGCTCAAACTGCTATCATCCTTCACATGAGCCTCTCTTACTGCACAGTCTCCTGGCTATGGTAGGCTGCCTATAAAAGTGGCCACCAAATATCTGTAGAGATAGAATGTAGATTAGTGGTTGCCCATGGATAGGGAAGGAGAAGTAGTCCCTCTCTTCTTGAATCAAACTTGGCCTTGTAATTTGCTTTGACCAATAGAATGTGAAGGAAGTTATCATGCATGAGTCCCAAAGCCAAGGACTCAAAAGATCTAGCAGCTCCCACTTTTACCCTTTGGGGCCTGGCCATCATGTACAGAAGCATGAACTAAGACCAAGGTTTTTCAACCTTGACACTATTGACATTTAAGTCACATAATTTTTTGCATTGGTGGGCTGTCTGGTACATTGTAGGATGTTTAGCAGCATCCTTGGCCTCTACCCACTAGATGCTCTAGTATGATAACCAAAAGTGTCTCCAGACATTGCCATGTGTCCCCTGTGGGAAAAAAAATCACTCCTATTTGACAATCACTGGACTAGACTACTAAAGAATGAGTGACCATGTCGTGAGAGAGTCAGCCAGCCACCAGCTCTTCCTGTCACCCCTACTAAGAAGCCAGACATATGAGTGAAGCTGTCTTGGATGTTCTAGCCTCAGTTGAACACTCAATCGAATGTAACCAAATGATAACACTAACTGACACCACATGGAGTAAAAGAACTGAACCTAGTCAATTCATAGAATCATAAGAAATAATATATCTTCATAAGCCACTAAGTTTGGGGTAAATTTGTCACGTAGCAACAGATAACTGTAATACAAGCTGACCTCTGTTTTTGCTACCATTTATCTTCTCTACCTCTATGGCTACAAGAGATATCTTTGTAAAATACCTTTCTGAAATCCTCAGTTTCTTTTAAATTTTCTAGGGCCTTCCCCACCATCAACAGGAGGAAGTCCAAACTCCTAAGCATGACCCACAAAGCCCTTCATAATCTGGTCTCTCCTCAAGATACTCTCAAACCCAAAATTTAAGCTATATGCATCTATTTACAATTTCTTGAATGGTCTACCCTCTTTTACATTTCTAGTTCTTTGACCAGGCTGGGCTCTTTGCCAGTTATTCTCTTCCAACCTGTCAGTTTCTACATTTTCTGAAGACTCAGATTAAATAACATCCACTCCACAATGTCCATGAAGATCCCACCATCTGTGACACTTTCTTTCTTATGACCTCAAAACACCCAGGTATACATGTATTATACCATATACATCTATCTCAAACCATGTTGATATTTTATTCATATTTAATATTTTATTCATATTTCTGACAAAACTGTGGAAACCTTGAAGGCTAGAACTGCATCCCTTGTTGCTTTATTGACAGTAACTGGCACACAGTAGGTACTCAATAAATGTTTGTTGAGTAGATTGAACAAGTATTACTATTTCCTTAGGCAGATGAGGAAGTGGAGGCTCAGAAAAGCTAGGCCATTTGTTTAACTTTGCCCAGCAGGGGATTTAACTGGGACTAATATTCAGGCCTTCAGAATCCACTACCAATCTATGTCCTACTTCTTCACCATATACCTCTCCTAAACATGTACCTCTCCTTGATCTAGTCAAAAAATACCAGTTGGTGGATACCCAAGGTAGATCTGCAAGCTGACTTCTCCCCATCACTATGCAGTGGCTTGTAATGCCAGCAACTCCTTCTGCTCATGAGCTTGAATAGTTAGTAATTTCATCCTTCTTGTCTCAGTGGGTACCAGTCATGATTTTTAGAAAAGGTTGATCAGCTAGACAGAAGTCCAACTCAAAATACTTAGACAAAACAGGAATGAAAAAAGTCTAGGAGTGTCTGGATTCGGGGATCAAATGATGTCATTCACCCTCTTTCATTCTCCCCTGCTTGTAATTTCTTTTCTCAGCTCTATTTTGTTGGCTTCATTCTTAGGTTCCAGGTAGTGGCCTCTGGTAAGCTTAGTTCATTCTCCAGACTTAGTTCTTTCTTACTGATAGAAATATCATAAGGAAGAGAACTTTTTTTTCACTTTGACTCCAATAAAGATTCTAGAATTAGCTATCGTTGGATGAATTTGGAACATATATCTATTCTTGAGCCAATCACTGTGGCTGAGAGTTTGGAATATGCTAATTGTCAAAGCTCATCTTAGACTGACGCAGTAGCCAGCCTCCAAGATGATCCCCAATTATCTTGCCTTCTGATATTCATGGCCTTGTACAGTTCCCTTTGACACAAAACCAAGCCTGGCCTAGGTGTTTGATAGAAATATGGCTGAAGCGATGGTGTGACTTCCAAAGCTAGGTCATAAAGGCATTGCTGCTTTGATCTCTTGGATTGCTTTCTCTGTAAAAAATCAGGAGCAGTGTTGTGGGGATATCCAAGCCTCCCCTTTTTTGCTTTAAAATGCGTTGTTTATTTTTTCTCCATTTATAAAAATAATATATTATCAAAACAAATAACAGAAAACACAAAAATCCAAGGAAAACAACAACAGAAATTCTTCAATCCCACTGCCTGAAGAGAGCCAACATTGATCTATGTGGCCCTATGGAGGCAACTGTGGGGAAGCCACTGTCTGAAACAGTGTGCCCAGCACACAAGGCTCCCCTAGAACTGAGGAGGGGCTGCAGAAGAGGAACACACACACTTAGAACAGTGTAGTAGGACAAAGCCAAAGTCTCATCCTTCAACAATTGTTTTTCTTTTATTATCTAACACACATAAACTGTGTAAGATAATAAGTGATTATTACTGTTTTAAGCCTTTGAGTTTGGGGGCAGATTTGTTGCACAGGATTAGATAACTCACACAATTGCACACCTCTCAGCTCTGGATAAGAAGTAGGTCCTAATCCATGTAGACTAAAGCAAGAGGGTTAATTCTCTAAGGAGTAATCAAGTTATTGTTATTGGGAAAACAGAGGAAGTTAACGCTGGTGAGGGGGGCACACAGCTAACTCCAACAATGAGTGCCTCATGAACTCATTCTTGCTGGAGGATTGAAACACAAAGGTAATGCTGATTCATTTTAGGTGACTCAGAGTATCTGAGTCAGGTCGGACTCAGGCCCAGATATTCCTCACAGCTCCTGGTTTTCTTGCCACACCCTACCTTATAAGCTCCTTAAAGACAGGCACTGTGCTTGTCATTCCTTGAAGCTCTGGTGCAGACGGCCGGGCCTAGCACTAGGAGGGTGCTGGATAATATTTCATGACCCCCAGGGCTGGGTTCTGTGATCCATTAAGGGCTTCTATAACACCCTCATGATAATAATGGTGGTGGTTTTTAAAAACCTTACTATATGCCAGACACTAAGTTGAAGTCAGAGGTGTGTATTTTTAACTATCTTTCTGTGATGATTCTAATGCATAGCCAGGCTACACCACTTGAAACATTCTGTAGAAAAAAATGTATTCTTTTCTTAAGATGGTTATACAGCCTTTCTGATTAAAAAAAAAATTTTTTTTTGTATTGCATATACACAGAAAAGTGCAAAACTCAAAGGTGTACAATTTAATGACTTATCCAAAAAGAACACATCTATGTAGCTATCCCAAAATGAAGGCAGGGTAGGTCCCCAACCTTACTTGTGGTTCCTGCTAGTCACCTGCCTCAGAGGCAACCACTATCCTAACCCTATTATCTCTCCTTGGTTTTGCCTGTTCTAAAACTTCCTATAAACAGTCTATGGCTATGCCACCCTGAACAAGCCCGATCCCTCTACTATCGGAAGTTAAGCAGGGTAGGGCCAGGTTAGTACTTGGATGGGAGACCGCCTAGGAAGACCAGGTGTTGTAGGTGTAAAAAATAAAAAACAAGGAATTGTAAGATGACAAGGTCCTCGCAATCTGTGAGGTCAACCAAGGATTGTCTCGCCTAAAAAACAAATAAAATAAATAAAAAATAAAACTTCATATAAACAAAATTGTAGTCTATACTTTCGTTTGCTTTCTTTCATTCAACATCATATTTATGCTTTTGGCTTGTTAAAACTCTTCTGGATTAAATTTGTAAAACGATGACTGAGAAGGTTAGAAAGAAGGTGGAAGCCTGGGGTTCTGATAAGTCGGTTATTATAGCTGGATTTTCCAAGAGGTGGTATCACAACCTATTCTCGGCCCATGTTCCATCCTTTGCGAAAGCAAGGAAGATAAGAGGGGACGGGGGCGTGGTTAGTCAGGAGGATTCCTTGTGGGGCGGAGTCTTAAGACAGGGGCGTGGTCCCAGGCCGGGCTTCCCGGTGGCAGTTGGCGTCGGGGGCGGGGCTGAGCCAAAGCTTCCTGTTAGCGCCTGCGGAATCGCTGTTTGACCCCGGAAGTGCCAGCGCTTTGGCGAGCTGTCACGGTGGACCGCGGTGGCCCGGGCACAGCGCGGGTGGTGGAGCTGCCGAGGTGAGTGCGTGTAACTGGGTCCTGCCGGATGCGGGGCACCAGGGCTGGGAGGAGCCGCGGCAGTGCCTCAGGCGGCATCGGGTCTCCCCGCTCCACGGCAGGGTCGAGGCTACGCTGTCCCAGGGGCCAAGTCGCCCCCACGCCCCCTCTGGCCAGGACGTCTCGGGTTCGAGGCTCCGCCCCAAAATGACTTGACCGAGTAACGACCCTTCACCTTCACCCCAGGCTTCAGTTTCCTCAAGATTCATTCATTCGTTCAACAAATATATGTCTAGCGTCCACTCCGTGCCAGGCACAAATCTAGGTACTAGGGATACAAACAGCAACAAGACAGTGCCCTCATGGACCGTACATTATAGAGAGGCGACAGACAGCGACAAATAAATGCATAAGATAATTTAAGATATGATAGTAACTGGGGGAGTGAATAAGTTAGATAGAGTGATCTGGGAGGATCTCTGAAGAATGTAATATTAAATTGAGACCAGAAGGATCAGAGCAGCTTAGGCATCAGTAGCCCTGGGGATGCGCCCACGCCTAATTGATGTTTGCACCGAGCTCCCTTCTAAAGGAAGTCCTTTCCTAACTTTTGCATTCTGCTGTCCTGCTTGGCTCTGGGGTTTCAGTGGTGGGGACAGGCATTGTCATGATCATTGTCCTTATCTTTTTGGAACTTAGAGTCTAGACTTTGCCTAGTTAATATTTGCTCATGCTTTAGATGAAAAAAATCTTCCTTGACGACCTTCCTCTGTTAAGTCAGTTCTCTCTGTTAAATGCTGTCATAGCTCCATGGGCCCATGGACATAGCATACATCATGGTATTGAGTTTTCTTGTTTGAATGGCTATTTGATTCTTAGTTGTAAAGGGCAGGACCAGGTCTGTTGCTTGCTTTAGTATTCTCTGGGCTTCAGTGCCTGGATAAGAAGTGCTCAGAAATCTTTGAGGGGATGAGTGAGATGATTAACAGTCTTTGCATTCCAGTGGTTTCTAGGAGGTCTGTCCTGCCACCAGATTATTGTCTTTTCTTTCCAGTCATGTCTCTCCTCTACTTAAATGACTCTTCACTGCCTGCAGGTGAAACACTAAACTCTTTAGCATAGCATTCAAGGCTTCTTTAAAACTGGCCCCATCTTTTCTAACCTCTCTTCTCCATTCTGTCATCCCCTCCCTGACCTTGTGTTTTCAGCCATACCAATGTCTCCCTCTTTCTTCAAAGCTACAGACTCGGAGCCTTTGCTCATCCTTGCTCTTTGCTTGGAATGCCCTTCTTTCCCATTTTTCCTCCTGTTCTTCAACAACTAGGTTATAAGTCATCTTCTCTGTGATATTTTCCCTTTATCTGCTGTGCTTGCTTTTGGAAATTTCCCATGATAGCTCTAACCACACCAAATGATAGTAATTTACATGCCCAAAACTCAGAATGTATTCAGTCAGTGTGTGCTGAATAAATGAGGAAGCCCAAAGTGCTCTGCCTATGGTTGGGACTTGAATAATAACAAACTTTATTGAGTGCTTATTACCTACCAAATACTGTGTTGAATACTTAGCATTGATTACTTCTTACATTAACCCTAAGAGACTATGTACTATTATCATCCCGATTTTACTGATGGGGAAATCAAGGCTTACAGAGGTTAAGGAACTATCTCAAGGTATCAACATAGATAGGAAAATGTGGAGCCAGGATTTGAACCCATGTTGCAAAACTATACAGCTCTCCTTCAACCATCATACCAGCCTGGGTCTGAACTGCCATTACAGGCACTGACTTGTAGGAGTGGACTTTTTGTGAAAGCAGGTGTTTTTATTACCTGTCTAGGCCTGGACTCTGGGGCCTAGAATTTAAAGGGTGGAGAGCCACCTCCTCCTCATTACTCTTTCACCACCCTAGGTCCCAACACTGGATATTTCCACTATTATCTTTAGAAGGTGAGAATGGAAAGAAGTAGGCCTGAGTCATTTAGATTTCTGCACTGGTGAGCAGACCACTGATGTTCCCAGCTGCCCTCCTAGCATCACTTGGGAATAAGAAAGAAGTATGTTTAGCATGTCCAGCATAAGAGAGCCAGGTGCCAAGGCAGGAGAGCTGGGCTTTATTTTCAACTTGGCCACTAATATATTTGCCTTGAGCACATCAGGGCCTCTCTTTGAACATCTGTGCATAATAATCCTTGTTATCCTTAACTGAGTTGTTGTGAGAGGCTAGTAAGATAGTAACTTGATTAGAAATAATGTACATGCCACAAAGGATATTATCGACATTTTGCAAAGCTGAAAGATGAAAACTCACCCCAAACCCCTTTTATTACTTTGCCTTATGATTTTTTTTCAGGCCACCTCATGTGTGCACAGACAATGTGTCTGATCTATTGAGATCCTAGAGCTGAACAGGCCTTGAAGACTAGACAGACTGGTCCTTTCTGTTTACATTCCTCAAAGATGGATATCTTTAGTTTTAAAACATCCCATGAACCAAGCTGCTTCCCAGCCACTTACCTTTGCTCCTGCTATTTCCTCTGCCTGGGATACCCTTTTTCCCTGGCCAGTCTTCTGTCAAGACTCAATTCAAGCTCTCTTGATCCTTTAGACTCTCTTTCAGAAATGCTTTCCTGAAAGCCACACCCCAGACAAGCTCAACTACATTAGACTCAGTACAGCAAATGGTTAAGAGCTAGCCTCAGCCCACTTCCCCAACTACTGACTGAGACATTGGGCAATTTTCTCTTATTCTCTCCTCACTGATAAAATGAAGATAATAATAGAACCAACCTTAGAATTGTTATGAGCATTAATACATGTAAAGTAAGTTAATGCTGAGAAAAGCACTAAGAAAAGTGCCAACACATGATAAGCATGTTGCTTCTGTGGCTATTGTCATTTTATTTTTGGACGTAAACTCTCTCAGGTCAGAGGTCCTACTTTATCAATCTGTGTTCATAAAATACCAGCCTAGCCTGATGTTTGATATATGGACACCCATTTATGCATATATAACCCATGTAACTCATGGGTGACCATGCCCCTCAGCTTATTTGTGATGGCTCAGGAGGTGCTGGTTTCCTCTTTCCAGCCTTGATATGCCTTCATGTTGTCATTGAGATTGTGCTGGCCTTTTATGGCATGTTTTTTAAGGGGCCTAATTTACTGCTATTTCATGATACATCTCATATGCATGTCTCCTGTGGATCAGGCCAAGTGGTATTGAGAAAAGAGTACTGGATAGGAGACATGGGATCTGCTACTCACTGACTCTGAGGATGCTTTAGGCCTCTGTGGAAAGGAGCTCGCATCGGCGAGTTTCTTTGAATTCTCTTATCTTCCTTCATCCTTCTGTTCATTCATGTTATTCTTTCCTGAAGCCTAGACAGGTTGTAAAATTTTAACATATGGCTTCAGCCCTCAAAAGACTTAAAATCTAGTTAGAGTTATAAGAAAAGTGTCCTCTTATTCAGTTGTTCATTAAGCAGTTGATGAAGCTGCCTCTGGACCACGCCTGTGCTGGTTACAGGAAAGGTAGCAAGAGAAGGAGAGCCTAGGCACTGTCTCCACAGAGCTCATAGGCCAAGGAGGACATGGAGCTGGAGCCATGATGAAAATAATCTAGATACTTTTAACTGGTACTTCTCAAAGGGGATAGGAATATATCAGGAGTCATCTGGGGAGTGTGTTCCTACTGAGTTAAGAACTATTACTTTAGGCAAAAAAAAAAAAAAAGTCACTTCAGTCTGGATTAGGTGCATGAACCAGGCCTTCGAGGCCCACATCAGGAACCTCCAGAGGCCAGGGTTTGAAGCTTCTGGGATCAGCCCCAGAGCAGGCATCCTGCCACCAGGAGCCTATGTGTCTGCTCTCTTCTTCCCATTCATATTCTTTTCAGGAAGGCCACGAATCACAATGCCAGCTCTGCCCCTGGACCAACTCCAGATCACCCACAAGGACCAGAAGACAGGAAAGCTGAGGACTTCACCAGCACTGGTGAGCCGGTGCCTTGAGGCTGTTCAGCCTGATATTATCATTCTTACAATTTCAAAAGCAAAAAGTAAATTTCTTCTTTATCTGTTCCAAGAATAACCTGAGGGCCATAGTCAGTAATTCAGTAGCTGGGACACTACTAGGTCCTTCCATGCCGGTGTAGAAGTTTCCTTTCTAAGCAGCAGCTTGAATTTGAGTAGTATTTTCCATGTCACCACCCTGCACCTTCCCCCAAAGCATTTCATTTTGAATCTGAGTCTGATAGCAGTCCTGACTAGCTTGAGCTGGCCTAGAAATGGATCCATCCCAAAGCCAGGTTTGGGTATTTGACGCTGCGGGAAGTGTTCAGATTTCAGGTAAGCCTTTTTCAGAGCTTTCTCAGCTGCTATCCACGCTTTGTGGGGAACACTGATTTCAGAGGTCGGGCAGTCTTTTATCTCAATGGGCTAAGAAGTGCCACATGCAGACTCCACAGGACTTGTGAAACTGAAAAATAAGGAGGCTGTGAGCATGTTGATTACCTGCTACAGAGTGAGATTTGAGCCACGGAGAGGTGCCAGGCTGCTAAAGAAGGAGACAGACGCAGGGCCTGAAGTCCCCATACCTACTTATTATTTTCTCAAGAATATGAGCTTACTGGAACAAAGAGGGAGGAAGTATTTTCTGGGGGCTTGAGTAAAGTCGTGGGAAACAAGAGCTTGGTGTTTTATTTCATGCTTTCTGGACGGCTTCCTATTACTTCCTAACTACCATCTAATAATAGTAAATGTTTAGAGAGGACTCACTCTGGGCCAAACCTTTCTAAACACTTCACCTGCATTATTTCATTAAAGCCACACCACAGCCCTATGAGTAGGTATTTTGGTTGTTCCCATTTTACAGATGAGGAAACTCAGAGTGCAAGGTCACAGAACTGGGAAATCAGAGGAGCCAGGATGTGAAACCAGCTAGGCTGGTGCTAGAGCCCATATCAATAACCTTTCTGCAACAAAGCCTCTTGTTTCTGCTTTTCATAACCTTTTTTATATAAAAATACTTTATCAGAAAATCTAGAATTGTTCTGTCCAAATATGGTAGCCATTTGCTACATGTAGCATTTGAAATGTGGATTATTCAACTGAGGAAGTAGATTTTTTATTTAATTTGAATTAATTGAAATTAAAATTCCATGTGGTAAGTACCTACCTTGTTGGTCTGTACAGGTATAGAGCCATTCTATTACTGCAGAAAGTTCTGTTGGACAGTCCTGGTCGAGACTGACTCCTTGAATGATTGGATCTGATATTCTACCTTAGTCTTTCCCCATGTACTGAATACCTGGGTTATTAGAGCAAAAACCTAGTCCCTTCCCTTCATTTGGGTTCTCCAGTGCCAGGAAACATTCATTTGACTCAGTAAATGAGTCAAAGAGCCTAGTGAGGCCTTGTGACAAACAATGGAGCTACTAAGAGAAAAGTTGTGGTTTCTGCCTTTGAAGGACCCATGGTCTGAAAGAAAAGCAGACCAGTAACTTCTCTACAGTGAGATCAGGGTTGTGATAGAAAGAAGTCCAGGCTGCTACATGAGCATCAGAGCCTGGGCTGCTGATCCAGACCAAAGGGATGTGTGAGGGCAGGGAGATCTTGGGGGTAGTAAGAGAGTACATATAACCAGGGAAGGCTTCCTGCAGGAGAGGGGGTCCTGAACTGGGTAATGAAGGGTGAATAAGCACTAGCCTGGCAGAGGAACTGGGAAGGAGTGGACCTGGCAGGAGGACCTGAGTATGCTGTTTTGAGAGCCTGATTCTGATACCAACCACCAGTCACTGGGGGTGGAAGCAATATTACAGAGTTAAGGAGCATGGGCTTTGTGTTAAATCTCATGCATACTTGGCTATGTGACTTTGGGCAAGTTACATAACCTCTCCATGCCTCAGGATCCAAAAAAGGATAATAGAACCAGCTTTGTGGGGTGGCTATGAGTATTAAATGAGATGTCTGAATTAGCACTATGCTTAGAACATAGTAAGCACTCAATAAAGATGGTGATGACATCATTGACAGTGACAGAAGCATTGAATGAGGGGTAGGCTGGGAAGAGGGATGAGCTGAGGGAGATAGCTGACTGATCAAGGAGCAGTCTTGTTGGCCATGCTGAAGAATATTACCCTGCTGGCTACTGGAAGCTCCTGAAAGATGGTCCTGAGGTTTGTACCTATCCTATATGTGTCTCTTTAGTCCTAACTTTGAACAGGAAGATCTCTAGCTGAGAGACAGCCACCACACTGCCTTTATAGGATTATAGGTGAAGCTAATGTTTATTGAGTACCTCCTGTGTGCACAGCACATACTTGATGCTATTGAAGATCCAAAAGAAATTAAGTCTTGGGCCAGAATGAGGTTTTGAGGAGGATAAGACTCATGTAAGTGGAGCATTTGGAGAACAGTGCAAAATGGTCTCTAATCAAGATAAACAGAATGGAAGTTTGATGGGCAGAGAATTTTCAGAAAGCTTCTTGGAGCAAGTGGGACCTGAGCCAGGTTTGAAGATTGGAAGATACAGCTGTCTCTGCTACTCCCTGCCCTCAAATCTTCCATGACCGCCATTACCTACTAAATAAAGCCTCCACTCTTGAGCCTGGCATTCAAAGTCCTTCAAAGTCCTTCAAAGACCTTGGCAGTATCTGCTCCTTCATTACCTCCATTCATTCCTTTGTCCAGCCAGCAAATGTATGTGGAGAGTCTGCTCGATGCCAGGCACTGTTCTAGGGACCGGGAATGCTGTGGTGAGCAAACCTCAGGCCACCTCCAGAGATCTAGTGTGGGGAGACAGAGAAGGCAGGCCCTCTCATATAACTTTATTAGGGTATCATTGAAGGACAATAAACTGCATATTTAAAGTATACAATTTGATTGGTTTGACATCTGTATACACCCATGAAACAAACCATCACCATAATGAAGATAATGAGCATTTCAACCACTCTCAAAAGTTATTTGTGCCTCTCTATAATTCATCCCTTCCCCTCTTCCCATCCAAATGAACCACTTATCTGAAAGCACTACTGTTGGGGAATCATAGAATGCAGGTGCTGGGGAAGCCTGGGTAAACCCCTGACCTAGTCAGGGGTGGGAGTTGGGGATACTTCCTGGAGGAGGTGAGATCAGAGCTGGAGTCATAAGAACATGCAGTGAGACCAGGATGGCACATGGGTACCGTAGGTCATTAGTAGGTCTGCAGTGTAAGCTTTGGTTCAAATCCTGCTTCAGTTGCTTCCTTTGTGACCTTTGCAAAGTTCCTGAGCTTACTGAGTCTTTGTTTCCTCCTCTGTAAAAAAAAAAAAAAAACAAAACACTATCTCCCTTTTAAATAGTCATAGATTAAAAAAAGGAAGGCTTTGGGACATACCTACTAAGCAGCTGGCAAGAGGCAGGTCCTCCATGAGTGGTGGCTTTTATTATCATTATTTCAGTGTTCTCTGCCTTCAAATTCATCTCCTACTGTCCTGTGCCCTTTATTTTATGGTCTGTTTTTATGCCTCCATAAAAATAACTTTCTTTCATCTAAAAATCCTCATTCTCCAAGACCCAGCTCAGATGCTGCCTGCTCTGGGAAGCGATCTGTCCCTCGTCTTCCAGGCACAGTTAATCCCCTTTTGCACACCCACAGTCCCTCTGCTAGGTTCGAGCTGTCACTTCTTCTGTTTTGTGCTTACTTGGTGGCTTTGATGTACAACTTCCACTCTGGAGCATTGGAACATATTTCTTAACGTGCCACACCACCCTTGCTAGCACAGTGGGGTACCAGTCAGTGTTTGTAGGATTAGATGGAAGGTAGATACCTGGGGTAGGGTTGGGGTGGGATGCCTGTTCAGGAGTGGAGGGCAGTGAGTAGCCTGGCATGAGAAACGACCTAAGAGGGATAGTGTTATATAGAGTTACAGGGGAGCTTGGAAACCTAGGAGATGAATTTAGGCCCTAGAGAATGGCTCTGAACTTGCTTCAGTCAGCAGGATTTCTTTTTCAAAAGGTTTGTACCTGGAACCCCCCCTGTATAAATTCTGATTTAAATGGTAAGGGTCCTGACGGCCCACCTAATAGATGGAACCCAAGGACTCCACTGTTTGAAAACTTGCGTTAGGCAGTAGGGAGGCATGTGGTTCTCAAGGAGACTGATCAATCAGTTGTGATTTTCCTGTCTCTTCTGGACTGGCAGACGTGGAAGTGGGTGGATTGTGGTTGATAACAGCTGAGATGTTGCCCAGCCTTCTATTACCACTTCCCCGGGAGAAAGCAGCCATTATGTAGTCTGAGGAGAAAACTGAGCTCATCGTCTCTTCTCTATGGTGAACAAAGTAAGGTTTGTTCATGGCAAGGTAGGGTTGAAAGAGAGAACTTGTGATTCTCAGTCAAGACCTGTATTACATGATTAGTATCTTTTATTTTAAAAAAAAAATTACTAAGGTTTTCTCCTGATGATAAAAAGAATATAGCATGTTACATAGAGAATGATACTATTGTTATAAGAAAGGTGAAAACATCTAAACAAATACCTTATATAGATATATTTTAATGTAGATGCCTAGGAAAGGTCTGTAAAGACACTCACTGGTTGGGACTGGGAGTGTGGTTCCAGGCGACTCACCTCTGCAGTGTAAGTTTTTAAAAGAAAAGATGCTTATGTCTCACTTGTATAATTAAAAAATAAAAGTAATACATGTTCATTTTTTTAAGTTGGAAAATATATTTAAGTCATAATCCCCCCTACCAGAGATAACTGCTATTAGCTTTGGAGTGCTGTCCCCACCCCCCCACACACACACACACACTTTTTTAGCCTGTATGTGAATGTGTTCAATAGATATACACTTTCTGAAAATCCAAAAACTTGTTATATAAAATAGAGAAGTTTGTACCCTGCTTTTTATTCCCTTAACCTTTCCCCATGTCATTAAATATTCTCCGAAAAACATGGTTTTTAATGCCTGCCTAGTGTTCCCTGGATGCAACCAAGCCCCTTTGTTAGAGACACTTGGTTCTTTATGCTTAAAAGCTCCTTGGAGGGTCACTGGTTGG
The DNA here is from genome assembly GCA_004027375.1 of Macroglossus sobrinus. Taxonomy (NCBI): domain Eukaryota; kingdom Metazoa; phylum Chordata; class Mammalia; order Chiroptera; family Pteropodidae; genus Macroglossus; species Macroglossus sobrinus. The sequence goes on along the minus strand of PVKZ01002539.1, from coordinate 37,552 downwards.
AACAGCCAAGTGTTGTCATTGCTGTGGGTTGGCAAATGGGCCCTCGCTGACTAACCTCTGCCACGTTAACACGTGGTTTTTGGATCCGTAGCACCCCGAGCAGAAGGCAGACCGGTATTTTGTGTTATACAAACCGCCCCCTAAAGACAACATTCCCGCCCTAGTGGAGGAGTACCTGGAACGCGCCACCTTCGTAGCCAATGACCTCGACTGGCTCCTGGCCTTGCCTCACGATAAATTCTGGTGCCAGGTAACATTCTATCAAAATTAACGCTAAGACAAAGCACATGACATGCCGTTGGTTGGTTGCTGTTATTGTTTCTCTCCCCCTAGGAGATGCTTTTTTCTCTACTTCTTTCACTGGATCCTTAACAGCAAATTGTGGTTTGGATTGCTGTCTTGTATCACAAATCTTAATGGTGTTTATATAACGCCTTCCAACTTGTCATTTTTAGAAACATGTGTTTAGCTCTCGGCTCATTCATACCTCCTTGGTCCCTTGGGGTTGGAGTGTGTGCCACAGGCTAGGGCTGATGGGCTATGAGCTCCTGTGCAGTCCACCCACAAATCCTTGTGCCTCAGTGACAAATCCTCGCTCTCCTCTGTTGCCTGGCTTAGGTTATCTTCGACGAGACCCTGCAGAAGTGCCTGGACTCCTACCTGCACTATGTCCCCCGGAAGTTTGATGAGTGGGTGGCCCCAACCTCTGAGGTTGTTGACATGCAGAAGCGCCTCCATCGGAGTGTTTTTCTCACCTTCCTCCGTATGTCCACTCACAAGGAATCCAAAGTAAGCCCCTGATCTCGTGATGGGTCACCACTGACACCTAACACCTCTGTGCCAGACTTTGCCCCTGGGAAGGAAGGCTCTAGAAGTATCGAGTTTCCTCTTGTCTCCCCTCAGCCTTTATTCCCACTGTTGGGGAAGAAATCTGTGCCACCTCCCTTATCCTCTAATTCACTGGGGTCATTCTGCATTGCACCCAGTGTATTATCAATGGGAGCCCAAGGGCCCTTTGCCAGTTGACCCGTGACTGTGCCTTTTCTTGTGCGTCAGAGAGTAAAAACACTGATTCTGATTTTTGAAAGGAACCTGTATGTGTTTTTTAAAAACCTTTACTGTTTTTTTCCTCTGATTTTAAAAATAATAATGCTGTCTCTAAACAATGTAGATATTACAGAAATATATTGTAGACGGTGAAGGTTACCCACAAAATCCCCTTCCTCCACAATAACCACTGTTAAGGTACATGTTACATTAGGGAATTTTTTTTTCCTTTTCAATAGGAGTGTGCATGTGTATGTGTATTTATTTTAAAAATAGTATCTTGGATCTTTAAAAAAAACTTTTTTAGTATGGAAATTTTAAGATATACACAGAAGTGTAATGAACCTCACATACCCATCTCTCAGCTTCAACAATTATCAACATTTTGCCAATCTTGTTTTCTCTCTTCCCTTGAGTTCTTTTTTCTTTTTTTGAAATAATTTAAAGTAATCCCAGATATTATGGTAATTTACCCATAAATATTTTAGAATGAATGAATGAATCCCCAACTGTTTTGTAATGCACTTTTGCTTCTTTTTACCTTAAAACGAAGACTGGCTATTGCTCTAGGTCAATATATAAGGTTCAGACATGTCCACAGTGTGGCCAGACCTTCATTTATTAGCCAATCCTCTGCTGATGGGCCTGAAGGTTGTTTCTTGTAGGTTTGCTATTACTTTATAATGCATCTGCTTTCAGAAAGTCTCTCATCTTTATTCTTTTTTCTGCTCTTTTCCTTAGGATCACTTTATTTCCCCCTCTGCATTTGGAGAAATCCTCTACAATAACTTCCTGTTTGACATCCCAAAGATCCTGGACCTTTGCGTGCTATTTGGAAAAGGCAACTCACAGCTGCTCAAGAAGATGATAGGTACGTAGGGTGCAGGGCCTGGGGGGATGCAGAAATGGCCCTCACTTGCTAAACTAGAGGTTCCAGAGGGCATCTAGATGGGCACAGGGAGATTCAGAGCAGCCCTGGCGGGTGTTGCTTGAAAATGACTTAGATATCTGTATGCCCATTCTGAAAGAAGTGACTGGGTGGTGTTGGGGGAGTAGAAACAAAAATCGGTACTGCATGGTTTCTCAGGACTTTGGCTCAAACAATTGAAGAAGTGAGGAAGTTTGCTCTGGTGATGAGAGTAAGAATAACAATGATAGCTAACCTTTATGTGAGTGCTTACTGGTGTACTGAGCACTCCTCATGTTATTTCAATGGATCCTCATGGCAGCTGTATGATGTAAGTGCCATCATCTTCCCCATTTATAGATAAGAGAACTGAAGTTAAAATGTAATGGACTTGCCTAAGAGGACATGACTAATAAGTGGCCATCCTTATTTATGTCGTATAGGCCTGAGTTTCAAGCTCTTGTTCTTTGCCATTCCCTCATCATTAGAGATGATGAGGCTGGCTCAAAATGTCATGATTTGCATTGTTGCTGAGAACAGATGGAGGCAGAGTTCAGAGAAGACTCTTTGGGTTTTGAAAGGAATGACGTCAGTAGTTGGATCCCATCAGAAGGTGTTGGGCTGGAAGTTTCAAGCAGAGATGGAAAGCTTTGTTGGGATGCTACAGAGGGAATAACACCCTTTGAATGCAGCTCATGGCATTGGGCCCAGTATGGAGAGGTGCTCACCCTGACACCCCTGTCAGCCCTCTTCACCCTAAGATTCTAGGACACAGTCTTCTAAACACAGTTCCAAAGCTGAGTAATCCCTTAAAATGTTTTCTTTCCTTCCTTCCTTTTTCCCCACCTAAAGATAATACATGTTAATTTAAAAATTTTTGAAAGAGTATGAAGTATAAAAAAGCAGGAAAGCAGTTGCCAGATTCCTGCACTTAGAGACAATCATTTGGTGATTATTTCCTTCCAGTCTTTTCTCTGTGTATTTTTTTAAAAGCATATTAGTCATAATGTTTATAGAATTTTATATCCAACTCCTTAATAATGTTACTATAAACTAAGAGGATCAAGTAAGTGAGAAAAAGCAAGTGTAATTAGATAGGGAAATAATTATTAGGCCAGTCTAGTTATAGCAGAGTATTCTGGGAGACTGGAGAGGGAGAAGCTGGGGCCAGATCATGGAGGGCTCAATGCCAGGCTTTAGCACATGGAGAGCCATATTGCTTAGTGGCTAAGACAGCAGGCTCTAGAGTTGAACTGCCCAATTCAGCCCCCAGCTCTATTCCTGGCTATGTCACTTAGCCATTCTAATTGACTAATTGTCAATTAGCCACTCTAAGGCTCAGTTTTCTCACTTGAAGAATGGGAAAACTAATGATATGCCTACCTCGTAGGATGGTAGTGGGGATTGAATATGAGATGGTGCTCAGGACAGTTCCTGGCACATTACAGGCACTTGGTAAGTGTGAACTCTTATTGTAATGAGATCATGGGAGTCTCTTAAGAGTTTGGAGCAGGGTGAGGAGCCATCTGATAACAAGGTTAATCTGGCAGTATATGGTTAGGGAGGTTGCTGACAGGAGGCCACATAGGAGGCTAGTGCTTCAGCATGGCTTTGAAAGTGAGAGCCTGGTTGGGCTACTATGTTGGGAAAGGACACTCAAGAGGAAGAATAAAGCAGGACTTAGTGACATCAGCTGGAGGGAGAATTCCTAACGACTCCTGAGAAAACTGATGTCAGTTGCAGAAAAAGAGCTTTTGGGAGGTGGGAGGTGTGGGTTGTGAGTAGAGGCTAGGTCAGCATTAGATCTGTTGGGTATAAGATGGCTACGTGGATCCAAGGAGAGATGACGCAGTTCCAAACAGGCGAGGGTAGATAGAGAAAGCTCTGCCTGCTGCCACGGTTCCTAATCTTTTGAATCACTGACTTCTTTGAGAATCAAATGAAACCTTGTCTCCAGAAAAACAGATCCCTTATACGTTTTGCAGTGTTTTAGAACGTTCTTATCCCCATATTAAGAACCCTAAACTGACTTATTAAGGAGAGCCCTTTCACTGGCTCTTAGAAAACGGTTAACGGAAAAGAAGGCAGGACCAGGCATCAGGAGCCCCTTCATTTTGTGTGTGTGTGTGTGTCTGTGTGTCTGTGTGTCTGTGTGTCTGTCTGTATCTGTAGACCCCTTCTCTACACCTATCCCTACACACACGTGCACTTGCGTGTGCATGCGCTCACACGCGTGCGCACACACACACACACACACACACACACACAAGCTTTCTTTCCAGTTCTGAGCAGAAGGCACAGCAAGGGTTAGCCTCTATTTTTCTACCACAGAAACTCTTGAGGCAAAGGAGATCAGCTTTCAGAGAATCGACAAGGACAAGAAAGAGGGAGAAAAGGAACTGGCCTATGGTCTTTTGGGCAGAAGTCCAGTCCTTATCCTGCTCCCCACTCCCATTCCCTCCACCCACCACTTTTTTAAACCTCAAGGCTGGTATTGTGAATTAGCAAGTAATTTTGAAAGCAAGGCCTTTCAGTTAGACTCTTTTGGAGCTGCTTTGCCACAGCAGGAGTACATTGTGTCTTGGCCCTATCATGTTGTCTTGGACAACAGTGATCTATTTGGCAATACTTTCCATTCACCCTGGGTTTTTGAACATCTTCAGTCTGAGAAGGGATATTTCCAAGGGTGCTATTGCTGTCCATACCTTTTAATTATTTCTTGAAGAGATCAAAAATCTGAGCTTCACCAACATTGGAATCAAAGGAGAGTAAAGGGACTGTGAAGACCCCAAGGGTAGATTGTGAAATGTGATCTCTTTTGATGCTTGTAAAACATTCCTGTTACTCAAGATTAAACACTGGAAGAATTAGGAGAGCATGCCTTCCCCCATGTCAGGTGGCTAGGGTGTACAAGGGATCAGGGTGTGGTCCTGGGAGTTATGGGAGGAGACTGCTTGGGTCAGAAGGTGCTCCCTAGAGAAGGTGACACCTGCCTTATGTCAGACCTAGCTCTGGGAGGTCACTCCAGGCAGAGGGAGGGGACAAGGCTTGTTCTCTGAGGTTGAGGATAAGGGAGAAAGCAATGATAGGAATGGGGAGATGATGGCTGGAGATGCCAGCAGAGCCAGATCTCACAGGGCTCTTTGTGCCATGGTCAGGAGTTTAGGCTTGATCTTGATGTTACCTACAGGAGGATTTTGAGGAAGGGCAGAGGTTGGTGGAAACACATCTGTTACTTTTTGCCCGTCAGAATCAGGAGGTAGGTTCAGATGGTCAAAAAGTACCTTCACAGGTTGAGGGATCAACACCCATCTGGAGATGGTGAGGAACTGAGCTATGGTGCTGATAAATCTCAACTTTCTGGAATCAAGGAAGAAGTAGGATATAGGAAAGTAAAGAAAGTCCAGCTACCTAGTGACTTGCTTACACATCTAGCCTCATCTGGCCTTTAAACTCATTCATTTACAAATCCTCTGGGATGGGGCAAAGGTTTCCTGGTTTTCAGTAAGGAAACTAAGAGCAGACCTGCCCAAGGCCAGAACACACCTAGAATTCAGAACATCCTGACAATCAGCCAGCCTTAGATACTAGGATTAGAGTGGAATGAAGAACTCTGACCTCTTAAGACATTGGCATTTCGCATTGTCATGTCTGCCAGCTAGCCGTGATTTTCCCTCCCTCCCTTCACCATTTAGGCAGCCAGAACATTCGGTTTCTGTTCCAGTTACCATATGCTCTAACCTACGCACTCACAGCAGCAGCACTTGGAGGATAGTAAACACTCAGAGAGGAGCTTCGTTTTATGGGAACAACTGTGAATGTGTGTTAAATTTATCTCTAGGTTCCTCGCAGGCCTTTCATCTCTGAGTGAGATAGAATAGTACAGCTAGCAAATTCAAAGGCAGAGGGTGAGAGATCAAAAACCAGAGCGGGGGAAATATAACAGAGAAACTTCTACTCTGAGCCCCTTACTCTGTTGGAGGCATTGCCTGGCAAGAATCCTGAATTGCAGCATCTAGTGTTTCTTAAGCAAAGAGGTCATCATATCTCCTAATTTCCCTAGATGACTGACTCCCACATCCAAAGCCAGTGCTGTCATGCAAGGCACAGTGCCCAAGTGTGATCACTCCTTGGGGATATCAGGGGAAGCTGGTTTGACCAGGGCAAGTCTTCTATGTAATTCACAAGACAGAGATGCTTAAAAGGTTAAACTGTAAAGATCAAGGCCCCTCCCCAACCCTAAGAAAGTTTCTAGGCTGAGCTAAAGCTCTCTGCCAGCAGAGCCTGGGGCCAGGGCTGCTCCAGTTCAGACTGGCTTAGGAAAAGGAAAGAAAGGTCACAGGATACCCTGGCAATCACTTGTAATGTGTTCTCTCCACCCCTACCCTCTTTTCCCAATTCCTACCTTCTTTTCTCTTTTCAGGAAACATCTTTATGCAGCAGCCAAGTTACTACAATGACCTGGATGAAACTGTGCCCACCATCCTTCAGGTACCAGCTCTCAACTTCGCAAAGGGGAGGGTGAGCTTGGGAGGCAGACCACCCCCACCTAATGTTGTCCCTTGACTTTCCTGAACCTGGGAGAAACATTTACTCCCCATCCCCATCTAGACTCATCTTCAGTCTTTCTGGATGTTGCCCCTCACCAAACCCCTTCAAATTCATTCTTTCCTCTCTTGAACAGGACTGAAATCTAAGGGCTGTCCAGTACTGTACTCATACGAAAAGAGCTTGGCTTGCATTTTGTGTTGTTTGCTGACAGCCATATGAACCTCTAAAGATACCCGTTTCAGAGAGCTATGTTTCTTGAATGAAGGCTTTGAAGTTTTATAGAATCATTTTTTAAAATAATATTTACTGTAAAACAGAAAATACAAAAAAATTATATCCCCCATAATCCCCAAACCAAGAGATATCCACTGTTTATGATAACTTTTAAAATACAGTTGGCCCCCTGTATTCCTGAGTTCTGCATCTGTAGATTCAACCAACAGTGAATTGAAAATATGAAATATATTTTTTAAAGTTCCATTGTTGCTATATATGGCCATGCCACCCTGAACAAGCCCGATCCCTACTGATCTCAGGAAGCTAAGCAGGGTTGGGCCTGGTTAGTACTTGGATGGGAGACCACCTAGGAAGACCAGGTGCTGTAGGAGTAAAAAATAAAAAATAAGGGATTGTAAGATGTCAAGGTCCTTGCAATCTGTGAGGTCAACCAAGGGTTGCCTTGCAAAACAATAAAAAATTTTAAAAATAAAGTTACAGTATTACTGATGTATACTATATAGTTAGGGCTGTGATAGTTGGGTCTGTACTGAACACATACAGACTTTTTTTTTCTTGACATTATTCTTTAAACAATACAGTTTAACCACTATTTATATAACATTTATATTGTATTAGGTATTCTAAATAATTTAGAGGTGATTTGAAGTATATAGGAGGACATGCATAAATTGTATACAAATATTACGTCATTTTACACAAGGACTTGAACATCCACAGATTTTGGTATCCACAGCGCATCCTGGAACCAATCCCTAGAGGATACCGAGGGAGGGAGGACTATAGTCACACACTAACATACTTAAAGATGGCACAATCAGTTAAAGAGTTACATGATTTTACAGTGGGCTCTGTTTTACCTTCACTGTTCATTTGCCATAAATGCCATCTAAAGGGGATCCAAAAACATATTCTATATTGCTGAATGTGTAACTTAAATATTTATTACTATACACTTGCCCAGCCTATCCAAACACATAACATCTGTAGGATCCTGGGAGCGTTACATACATTTTTGTCTTTTTAATCCTAACCACAATGCTGTAGGAAGAATACCCCATCATCCCTATTTTACACAGTTTTTACTCTGACCCTGCTTTCTGAGATGGTCATTATCTCAGCTGGCGTCCTGAGAGTACTGGCATAGATTCCAGAGTCCAAGACAGTTTTGAGATCACCTATCCCTGGCTGCAGGACAGGGGTCCTAGTTGCTGGTTTGACAGAATGTGGAAGAGTCATCTCTTGTGTTTCATAGGTCTTCAGCAATATCCTCCAGCACAGTGGTTTGCAAAGGGACGGGGCCAGTGCCACACCCCAGAAGCTTGAGGAGAGGGGCCGGTCGACCCCCAGCGACATGCCTCTTCTGGTGAGGTTGCCTTTCAGCCCAGCCTCTTACTGGCTATTAGAGGACCTAGGAGCGTCTTCCCCTGCTCACAGCCCCTTTCCCCAACTTTTTAAGCAGCTAGTCCCATCACATTTAGAGCATCTTAGCGGGCTTTTATTTTTCTCCAGGAGCTTCATCTAGGGATAAGTGGAAAGAACAAAGAGCAGGAATTCATGAGTTGTCAGGAGAATTAGGAAATTGTATGACAAAGCATTCCCTGTTCTGAATACCCTCTTCAAAATGTAAGAAAAGTGTGCGCTTGGTATTCTTGTCCTCACTGGGATGCACTTTCTGTATGGGACTACAAGTGTTGTCTTTAGATTCAGGGTTGGGTTTCCTTCATCTTAGAAGAGAGAACCATATTATTCTAGAGCTAGAAGTGACCCTAGAGGTCGCTGGGTGTGTACTCATTGGAGCCACGGTATTAAGACCTGAGGCTTAGGGAGGTTGAGTGACTTGCCCAAATCGTGTTCCTAGAGCCAGTGTTCTCTTCCCCCAACCCCCACAAAGCATCTGCCTGTTAGGGACTCTTGGCTTTGTCAATTTTGTCTCAGGCTCTTTACAGTAAAAGAGGGGCAGAGGAGAATAATTTAGTATTTTCTTTTGGCAACAGGAATTAAAGGACATTGTTCTCTACCTTTGTGATACCTGCACTACACTCTGGGCCTTTCTGGATATCTTCCCTTTGGCTTGCCAAACCTTCCAGAAACACGACTTCTGTTACAGGTACCTCAGTAGTTCTGGCTGTTGAAGTAGAGGTTCTAGTTCTCATCTTTATTCAACAAATATTCACTAGATGCTCAGAACATGCCAGGCCCTCCTCCAGTGTGGGGACACAAACATGAAGAAGACAGATAAGGCTCTTGCTTATGTGGAGCCTGCATTTTACAGGCATTCCCATCTTGGGCCAAGAACAGTGTAGGGGAGATAAAAAAAATCAACAACCAAGAGTAGGGCGATTTCAATTCAGTTCTATTTTATTTCATAGCCCCTATCCTGGGCAGGGGCCAGGGAGTAATAGATAAGAAGTGGTCTGTAGACTTCAGCATTTAGTCCAAGGGAGAGCACACAGAAGGAAACTGGCAGACATGCTCACATGTGGGGTGAGCTGTTGTGACTGAATTATAAAGCATTCTGGGAACATGGAGGAGAGAGGCAAAACTCTGTCTGGTGAAATAAGAGGTTTCATGGTTACCATTGAATGAGGATTGGAAGAATAAATAGAACCTTTCAGACAGAGAAAGATTGCAGTGGCAGGAAGAGTATTCTAGGCAGGTGGAATGAAGCTCCTGAAGGCACAGAGAGTGTCCTGGGTGGAGCCATGGAGTGGAGTGTGACATGCAGTGGTGGATGGGGAGACCAGGGCAGCAGAAAAAGGGGCAGGTAATGAGATGGCTCTGGAAAAGTCAGTAGTAGTCAGATTGTGTAAAGCCTTGAATCTGCTGGCAGGGATTGATTAGGGCTTTATTCTGTAGGCAGGAGGGTGCCGCTGGAGGTTTTTATATGAAGAAGTCAGGGAAAGATCCTGCTGGGATCCTGCTGGGGCAGGGAGGGAGACCCTCTTTTGCACACGTAGCACCATGAGCATCTTTTTTTTTTGTGCAGGGAGAAAGGGATACAGGGCATGGGCCAGTAACCTGCATGTTGCCTGGCAACAGCAGGGCTGGCCTGTCCTCAGGGGCCTCTGTCTGTTGCTCTTGCCAGGCGTCTTTCCCCACTGTCCAGAGGAGCATCTGGGAGCTGCCCAACTCTATCCACCCAGCCATCAGTCTATTAATTTTCTCACCTATTCAACAAAGAATTTGTCTAGCACTGACATGTGTCAGAGATGGCAACTGGTGCTGTGACCCCTCTTGGGTCTCCTCAGCTTGTGAAAATCAGATGTTAGGATTGATCAACCTCCCAGAGAATGTTAAAATGAAGTGTTGATCTACACTTTTCCAGAAAAAAAAAAGGGTTAGGGTGGAATAGTAGCTGTTGTTCTTTTTTTTTTAAAGTGTCTTTTCTCATGGTAAATGTGGCAAATGCTTGTAGGAATTTGGAAAATTCCAAGTAGTAGGAAATTAAAATCACAATGAGAAATCATGTTATTCTTAGACTTTTATGCCATGCTTATTTTCACTTTTCATAATCATTTTTTCATTTTGTTAAAACATCTTCCCAAATGTGGCACAGATTGCTTTTGAAAAGGTCTTTGGAGATAGGGGGCGAGGGGTAGTACTTTTTAGAAGAGCCAGCTTTCCTGCAAGGGACATTTGAGGCAGGGGAATGGCTCAACTCATCTCAGGACAAGGAGGAAGAAAGGAAAACACTTTTGACTACAAGTAACACGGTCTTTGGCAAGTGACACTACACTGCCTTTGATCCATAAACAGCCTCAGGCTGGCCCAGCCTGTTTAAACTGTGCTGGAAGCCTGGGACCTGCCACTGAGCAAATGCTGCAACCTCAGTCCTAGAGAACTTTCTCAGTCACCAAACAGCTCTCTAGTTAACCCCTCTCATAACAACCTTCTCTTCCTTCTTCTTGAGTATATACTTGAGTATATCTGATTATAGCCCTCTCTATCCTTTAATTTTTTAAATGAATAATATTCACATGGTTCAAAACTCTAAAAGTATGAAATATATAGTGAAGTCTCTCTCTCTCCCTTCTCCAGTTCTATTCCTCATACACAACCATTGTCCTTAGTTCTTTTGTGGAATTTTCCAGAGATATGCATATAAGCATGCATGTACATATGCATATATAAGCAAAAATGCATATTATATAATCTTACCCCTTTAAAAAATTTAGTGCTGGCATATGAGTACTCTATGTACTATTTGCATTTTAATTTTGAATTTAATGTATATCATTATTACATAAAGCATCTTCAATCATTGGTACAATTGGGTAAATTCCAGTGTATGGGATTTTTTTCAATTGTTTGCTGTTACAAAAAATATACGAAGAATAACTGCACACACATCATTTTGCACCTTTGCAAGTATTTCTGAGGAATAAATTCCTAGAAGTAGCATTGCAAAAATAGATGGTATATGCACTTTAAATTTTTAAAGATCTTGCCAAATCACCCTCCACAGAAGTTATTCCAGCTTACCCTCCCACAGCAATGTATCCTGGCAGTGTAACCTGCCTTCTCTGTCTTTTATGCTGTGGGCCTAGAAAGGCCTGCCTCTTTAGGCCTAGTTACTCTTTGCTTCATATGGCACTACACTAGGATAGAAGTTTCCAGAAACCAGTCAATTGATAGACAAATGTTTACAGATTACATGCTATAGATTCAGCACTGTCCTAGGCATATAGGCTGCATTCCGGGCTTTGGGAGGCTAAAATGTTCAGCGATAGATAGAATTACACTACAGAAGAGAGGTAACTGCATATAAATTGTAAGAACAACATATCCTAAGTACTGTGCATTTGGTTCAGGGAAGGAACTGAAGGATCACTCTCACTTATGTGAGCATGATCTAGAACTGTGTGGCATCTTGTTGGTTTAATTAAAAAAAAAAAAAAAAAAAACCACACAACATGTAGCCAGAATGGAAAGTTTAAATTTGAATTGGGGTTGGGTGTGAGATTGCTGGGGTGAGATGCAAGGTTGGCTATGCTGAGCCAGGTATGGATGTATTAGAGGAACTGCCATTTGATATAATAGGAGGTAGGCAGCTGCTGGCAATTTTTGAGCATGAAAAAGAGTGACCTTGTGGTTTTTTCCTCAAACCTCAGTGAGTCCTGGGTGGCCCTCTTGTTGCTCTACTAGAATGAGGCCATCTGGGCCTTGGTTTCTCATCTGAATGGGGGAACGTAGCTCCAGATTACTTTCTATGAGGCTCTTCATGGGACCAGCCACAGTGGGACAGTCTGGGATGAGCTTGGAGAAAAGCCAGGGTGGTTCCAGGAGAAAATTGTGGTGACAACTTGAGAGCAAAAAATGAGCTTTCCTGCTCCCTTGGGTTTGCTTTGATTTTCAAATGAAATGTGGTATTTATGAACTAATCCAGCCTTTAACTCATGTGTGCCTCCACAGACTAGCTTCCTTTTATGAAACAGCAATTCCTGAGCTGGAGTCTGCAATTAAGAAGAGGAGATTTGAAGACAGCAAGTGAGGCGGGGACAAAATTCTGAGTGTTGTTGTGGGTGAGAGAGGCCTAAGCATAGGCCCTGCCCTCCTGGGCTTTAGCATCAGCATCTCTAAGACAAGGGGGTGGGACCAAAGACAGTAAAGCTTCAGCTGGTACCTCCCTACCTAGCACCCTACTGATTCCTGCATCTAGGCCTTTCCCTGCTCCGCTGTTGTGCCAAGTTCTTGTTAACTGACCCACTGTTTGAGGTCAGAGGGGGCTCTGCAACCAGCCGGCCTATCAGAGCCTATAGTCTTTCCCAGCTGCTGTCAACCTTGAATTGTGAAGCCTTCTCAGCCCTGGGTGTGTGTAGGGACAGTGAGGTCAGGGGAATCTGCAACTGCTGGGAATAAGCTCTCTCCGTGCCTTTTTGTCTCTTAAATTTCTTTTTTTTTTCTTTTTACCCCTCTGGTTCTCAAAGACTGCTAAGTGACCTGTGGCAGAGGCTCTCCCATTCCAGGAAGAAGCTACTGGAGATTTTCCACATCCTCCTGAATCAGATCTGCCTTCTCCCCATCCTAGAAAGCAGGTAAGCCCTTGGGAGTCACTCCCCAGGTGGAAAATCCCCTGCCCAAGCCCGCAGGGGCATTTTCCTCACTCTGTCTCTCCTCTCCCCTGTTTCTGGGTTTCTGAGCAGAGATAGGAAACCCAGACAAAAGCATCTTCCATCTGGCCAGAGGCCTCACAAGGGGCCCGGCAGGGTGGATTGGGAAGGGAGCTGCATATTATCTGCATTGAGTAAGCTTATCTTCCCTGGTGTCTTATTCCAGCCGTGACAGCATTCAGGGCTTCATCGAAGAGTTCCTTCAGATCTTCAGCTCCTTGCTACAGGAGAAGAGGTGAGTGTGGCTAAGCTGGGACCAGCAGTGGGACAGTCCCATGTGCTCTCATCATTGCCCACGAGACCTTACATAATAGAGCTGCTGCTGTAATCACTACAGTCTAAGTTTCTGGAATTTGTGGTTGGGCAGCAGACACAGGGAGTGGCTCATAGCAAACCAGTGCCCCTATGGCCCCAGCCCTGTCCCTCCCATCTGGTCTCTGTCTAGCAGGTTCCTCCGGGACTATGATGTGCTCTTCCCAGTGGCCGATGATGTCAGCTTGCTGCAGCAGGCCTCGTCAGCCTTGTATCCTTCTACCACAGCCACTGGGATGGGTCCTGGCCTCACCAGGTCAGAGATGGGCCACTGGAACCCAGAGGAGCAGAGAGAGGTTTACCCCAGAACACATAGGTCGGCTAGCTTTCCCTAGACCCCTGCGAGGACCCCAGCTGCTATTTTTGGAGGAGATGACTGCTCTGGTCCTTGGAACAGGGGAGGTACAGTCTTGCTTTCTCTAGGTGTTTCTGAGTGTCTGGGCCTGTGTGATGAAGACAGATAAGTAAACAGGCAGTTAGTTAGAGTGTCATGTGGGAGACATTCAGAGCATGGGAAAACCAGGGGAGGCACCTAACCCAGCGGAGTTCGGGGTGGGGCTGTCACATGGAAGTAAAATCTACACTGAGAGTAGCAGAAGGAATAGGAGATGGCCACACCCCTAGCTAAGTGTTCCCAGCAGATGGAGGACAGAGGAGCCCACAGACTTTTTGTGTAGATTGCAGGGTTGGGGTGAAGAGAAAGGGTCTAGTGGGAGCGGGTTAGGATGTGGCAGATGAGCTGGGTGCCAGTGGACCTGCATGGCCCTGGGATGATCCTCACTAAGAAGTTTGGGCTCTGCCATGCAAGCATTGGGGAGCCGTGGGAAGGTGTAAAGCAGGGGGTGACAGAGTCAGTTTTAGACTTTGGTAAAGCTCTATCTGTCATAGGGAGAACAGACTGACCTGAGACCTCTGTGAGGCACAGGGGCTGGTGAGGATGCCATTGCTGGCATCCAGGGATGGCTTATAGGGGGTTCAATTAGAAGTGGAGTGAGGGAGTCCAGAGCAGCTCCCAGATGTCTGGCTGTGTAGGGTGATAGAGGGGGGAGACATGGAAGAGCAGGCCCATGGGCCATTTTGGCAGCAGGAGTAGGTTGCTCAGTCCTTTCTTAGAGACACCCTGTGGTCTTCAAGCCTTTGCAGAAAGCCCTCAGCTGGTTGGACAGGAAGCCCAGGGGAATGCCCCACTGGGCCTTCTTCCCGGAGATCAGTACAGAGGAAGAACTACTGGCTCATCTAAACACCATGTCCCAAGACATTCTGAAGCCAGCCCTTGGCCCTGTCTTCACCCAGAGCTGCTGCTTTCTGCTGAGTAGCAGGTACTGGGTTTCACGGCCCATGTAGCCTGTTTCCCCATGCAGCCCAGGTGCCACTGAGTGCAGCCCAGAAAGCTCCTGGCAGGAGCCATATGATCAGAACCTGGAGAGAAATTGAGAAATGATGCCACCTCAGAGCTGAGGAGACATGGTTGTGACACCCAAGACAAAGACCCCTTAACACAACCTCATAGAGATGAGACACGGACTGCCTACATTCTCCAGGCGATTGAGAGTGCATGGGAAGGGGTGGACCGACGGAAAGCCACAGATGTTAAAGACCCACCGGTGGCTGAGGATTTTAATGGGGTCGTGGCAACAGCGGAGCCAGTCTGTGGACTGTCATCACATCCAAAGAACTCAGAGGAAGAGGAGGTGTGTGTCTGAAGTGATGCTTTTCTCCTGCTTCAGCCCCTCTTGGCCTGTCTGAGAGATTAGGGCACCAGGAACCCTCCCTTCTTTGATTCTACTTTCAGGGAAAAAGGTGTATTTTAGAATAGACAGCCTGGAGCAACTGGTCAGCCCTATGCTGCCTTAGAGTCATTAGCTGAGAGCATGCTGGACCAGGAGTGAGGAGAGAACTAGTCTCATAAGCTGTCAAAGCCTCAGTTTTCCCTCTATCAAATGAAGCAATGGAGCTTTTTCCATGTGAATTCCTTGGCATTCTCCTCTGAACAGATCACAGTGGAGCTATTTTGGTTGCAGCTGGGACCAGTGCCTAGTCTAACCTCTTGGCCTCCCTGGAAGGCCTTCCATGAGACTGTAGGGCTCTGCTGAGTGAGTTTGGAAACCTCTGACCTAGTGCTTTCTCTCCAGGCTTTTCCAGAACTCACCAAGTCTGGCTGTACTGATTGGCCACTGAGCCCTGGACTCTTCACTGCATGTCAGGAGGCAGCGTGACAGGGATTAAGACCACACAGTCTCTGGGGTCAGGCTGCTCAGGGATGTATCCTGGTCCCACCACTCACAAGCTGTGTGGCCTTAGGCATGTCGCTCACATCGAGCATAGTACCTCATCTATAAGATGGAGCTAGCTGCCATCCTGTCTCTGTGAGGTGGTTGGGGTTCCCAGAGCCACCACATGGAGCACTTTAAACCTGCCTAGCCCTCGATGCTCCGTAACAGGCATTGCTGTTCTTCCTGTTAGAGCTCAGGCTCCGTCACTGTTGCAGAACCTTGGAGAATGACAGCCCTCTCTTCCCTTCCCCACCCTCTTCCCCATTGGGCTTCTTATCTGAGTCACGGCAGGTTTTTATTATTATTTTTTTTATTTGAGAATTTTCTTAAATGAAAAGCCTAATAAAATTAAGCCACATCAAGCAGTCTATAAACTGAATCCCCTTTATTGATAAGCATATAATTAAAGGAGAACATCACACAGTTCATGTCTGGTGGTTGCTGTTCCCCTCCAATGTCAGCCATCAACTTGTTAGAGCTGAAAAAAGCTCTACCTTGGTTAGTAGAAGCCACAGCCATTTATGGAGATCCTAGTCTATGCCAGCACTGCGCTCAGCACTTCATGTGCATTATCTCCTTGAACCATTTTACACCAGAACTCAAACCAGGTCCCCTGATTCCTAGTCTAATGCTGTTTGGGGCCTGTTATCCTATCACCTGCCTGGCCTTGCCTTCTCCTTCACTCTGGCTTTCTCCACAGTGCATGGGGGCAGCTGCTGCCCTGGCCCCTGCTGTGTGTGGTGTGGAGCTGGACTCGCTCATCTCCCAAGTGAAAGACCTCCTGCCAGATCTTGGTGAGGGCTTCATCCTAGCCTGCCTGGAGCACTACAGCTACGATCCAGAGCAAGTGATCAACAACATCCTGGAGGAGCGGCTAGCCCCTGCCCTCAGCCAGTTGGACCGCAACCTAGACAGGTGGGAGAGACAGGTGGGAGGAGGCTCATGACAGCCAGACTGCCTTGGCCCTGACCAGAGGCTCTCTGCAGGCCCTCATCAGGGACCTTTCTTAGCTCCTCTGCCTCCCACTCTTCCTTCCTTCATGTCCTAGAATTTAGCTTGTTCTGTCTTCCCCAGAGCCATGCTTCCTGACCTTTTAAGCCTATGTCTTCTCTGGAGAATCTTAAAAATCTTAGGCCCCAAGAGATTCTCATATGCCCCCTGCATGTCAGAGACATCCCTGCTGCACCTTGAGAGAAGACCAATTAGACATGGGGTATGACAGAGAGGTTGCTGAGCCCTCAGACCTCCGAAGTTGCTGGCCTGCTCCTGTCATTGCCACCTTCCCTTAGTTTCCTGAGGGAGGATGGCCAGAACTTCTCACTTCTTTCATACCTACCCTGTCTGAGTTTGACCCACTGTTTCATAAAGGCCCATGGGGCAGCAGGAATGAGTACATGAATGGGTGTTTCTTCCATGAACAAATGATGTTTATCAAATGAGTGAATTAAGTTAGCTCTGCCTTTGGACAAATTCCTCAGCTTCTTTGTGCCCATTTTACACATGAGGGTACTAAGGCACAAAGAGGTAAAGTGATCTGTGGCTACCTATCTCATAGGGCCGTTATGAGCTTTAAATGAGGAAGGGAACTTTTAAGAAAATTTGTATGAATGGCATGCAAGACCAAGGGGGAGCTTTGTATGAGGTGTGGGTGCATACCAGGCAGGCCAGAGAGAGAGCAGACTTTTAGATTGTGTCCCAGGTGTGGCTGTTGCAGGGGAGCGGAGAATCTGATGGCTATAACATGATATGGGGGAACAGGGGACACAGGTAGATATCAGCTGGCAAGTCCCCCTTAAATTGATTTCTGTGCCACACCCTAGACAAATGAAGCCAGACCCGACACCTCTGCTGACATCTCGTCACAACATCTTCCAGAATGATGAGTTTGACGTGTTCAGCAGGGACTCAGTGGACCTAAGCCGGGTACACAAGGGCAGGAGGTGAGTGGCAATAGGCTGCAGGGTTCCAGCAGTTACAACTCTGCAAGTGCTGTGAGAATGCAAGAGAAACTAAACTCTCCATCTCTGAGGAACTGGTCTGAGTTCAGCTCAAGGCTCCCGAGCAGCCCAGACCTGTGTGCTCCCAGCAGCCAGGGCCAGGTTCTTTAACAGTTATGCTTCAGGCTCTGACTCTACACAGGGTTTCTTTTTAGTGACTCCCTTTTGTTGATAACAAAAAGCCAAAGGGGCCAAAACTGTCCCCCTGCTTCCCTTCTTACATCTTTGGATATGTCGACCACCAAATCTCTGGATGGTAGAGTTGGGCAGTGCTTCCCAGAAGCTGTTACTTGGCCTGGTTTTCTCCAGGATGACAAAACAAGAAAATTAAGGACCTATACTGAGTGAGTTTCTCAGAAGGTGAACATACTTTATTATTTAATAAAAAAAAATTTTTTAACGCCTACAGCATTTGGTATTCTTAGGTGGTCTCCCATCCAAGTATTAACCTGGCCCAAACCTGCTTAGCTTCCAAGATCATATGAGATTGGGCATGTTCAGGGTGGCATGGCCAAAATAAAATGTATTTTATTTTAAGGCCTTTCTTTATACTGTATTTTTAGTTTCCTTCTTACATTTTTCGGCATTAAAAGTTCATTCATGATTTATTCATTCAATCAATAAATATTTGCCCAGTGCTTATGGCCTTCTAGGCCGCGGATTTACTAGGTGCTAGAGATGTATTTGGGGCAGGGAGGGTAGGTGAAACAGCCACGGCCCCTGCCCACGTGAAGTTTGCACTAATTGGTCAAACAAACAGTATAAAATTGCAGATATAACAGGTACTACAAGGTAAAGGCATGCAGACTTCTGAG
Organism: Macroglossus sobrinus; assembly: GCA_004027375.1. Classification (NCBI taxonomy): domain Eukaryota; kingdom Metazoa; phylum Chordata; class Mammalia; order Chiroptera; family Pteropodidae; genus Macroglossus; species Macroglossus sobrinus. The sequence goes on along the minus strand of PVKZ01002539.1, from coordinate 19,300 downwards.
CCTCTGGCAGGGGCTTCAGTCCAGGCAGGAAAGATCCTCTGAGGAAATGACATGGGATCAAGAGTGGAAGGATGAGGAAGGGTCAGTTGCACAAAGGGAGAAAGAGATGCTTTCCAAGCAGAGTGAACGGAAGCAGTGGCCCTGAGGCCGTGGGGACCATAATGATCGTCACTTGAGCCAACACATTTTATGTTTTGGAAAGATCACCTGACTTTGGAATGGAGACTCATGGGCATGACCAAGAGTTGGTGATGGTAGAGAAGATCACATAGCAGAGACACTGAGCTAAGTCCCCCAGAGTTTTCCTAAATAGTATTGGTGCATGAAATCCAGATATTCACTGTAGGTGAGAACAGCCTCCCTTCCCCCCTCTACCCTGTCATATAGATGGAGACAGTGAGGTTCATACAGGGATGGGAACTTGCCCCATTCTTATGATAGGAGCCCCAGTGACAGAATTGCAAGCTGCTGCTTCAGTAAGAGCCCTGTGCTATTTCCCCTCCCTAGGGCCGTCCAGGTCTGGCCAAGGGCTTGGGGAGCAGGCACAGGGCAGCTGTAAAGCCATCTGGCTGGTTGGACAGGAAGTAATTGTAAACTGCTTAGTCACACATATTGCAACATCCCCAGAACCTAGGCCAGGGATGGTATCCCATATCAGCGGCCACTGTTCCAGGCAAGAATGACCTTCTGCAGCTACTGCTATGGGAAGAGGGGCAAAAGGAGGAGGACTGTGCCCCTGCTCATAGAGCATTCCAAGCTGCCAGGCAGAGAGAATGAGTGGCAAATATTTACTGAGTGGCTGGATAGCCAAGGGCTGGAGATTGCAAAGAGGCAGAGCCTCCATTCATGTATTCATTATTTACTCATTCAGCAAATATTTATTAAGTGATTTACTAGTGCCAGATCCTGTGCTGGGCAGTAGGGAGTCAAGGTGAATAAAGTGCCCAGGGCTCACCCTCAAATGGCACAGAGACCGTGGGAAAGACTAAGACCATTAAATAAGCAGTGACAGAGTGGGAGAGGTGTTAGGTGGCCTCCTGATCTGATTAAGGCAGAGGGCCATGGGCCCTGAGCCCTGCCCTCAAGGACCACAAGAGGGATTAAGTAGTGCAAGGTAGGTCATACTTGAATTAAAGTGTGTGTGTGTGTGTGTGTGTGTGTGTGTGTGTGTGTGTGTGTGTGTTAATAAATCAGGTAGGATACACTCAATGGCTCAAGAAATAAGGAAATCTGTTTTCTTATTAACCAAGCAGCCTAGGCTTGGTTAACCTGCGTGCAGCCACATCTTTTCCATCTCTTGGAGCTGGTTGCCTCAAGGCTACTTGGTGGCTGCTGCTGTCTGAGCCACAACCTCCAGAAATGACAGTGCCAAGAGGAAGTCTGGGCCAGGTCTTCCTGTATCTCTCTTAGACACCAGGAAACCTTTCTCAAAAGTCTCAAGATTTCTTCACATCTCACTGGGGAACTGGGTCACAGGGCTGCGTTCCAGGGCACCAGAAGAAGGGGAGAGGATAAAAGGACCTGAACAAAGTGAGGGTCCGTTAGGAGTGAGGATGAAGTAGTGGGTGGCTGTTGGGTAGACACCAAGCATATGGGCTGCAGGTATATCATAGATAAATAAAGGAGGCAGTGAGTATAAGGCGGGGGTCCCATAATGCCTTTGGACTTAACAATGGTGCCCTGGAAGATAATAAGTGTTCTCCCCCAATAAAGGTTTTATAGCCAGAAAAGTCTGTGTACTATACTGCCTCTAGGAGAGTCACGGAGCCCATTAAAAGCTCTGACAAGTGCTACAGTAAAAGAAATAGGATTCACTTTGTTGAGCCCAGCAGGTGCCAGGTCTCCTTCTACTTATTTTACCTCACATCATCCCAGCTCAGGAAGTAGCAGAGCAGACTTGAGTCAGGAGACCTATGTTCAGGCCTTGGCTCTGCTGGTAGATGTGTGACTTTGGGAAGGTTGCTGTGCCCTTGGATCCCCTGATTCTTCACCTGGAAAAGGAAGGGTTTGTTGCCTCTGAAGGCCCTTTAGAAGTTCACAGGTGCCAGTTTGGGTTGGTCCTTGAGGGATAAGCTGGAAGAAGTGGGGAGGGGAAAGGCAGTTAGGCTTCGGGGAGCCCACATGTTCCCTGGGCTCACTGCCATCTTCAGGAGGCCAAGGAAGCAACCTGCTCCAAAGACAGTCTCCGAAGCCACTGCTGCCTGTATTTCCAGACTCTACTGAAGTTCTGGCCCTCTGATGGAATTTTTCCCAGCTAATTTTGCCTCTAATATTCTTTTGCTTCCTGACTCTGAATGTGTTCTTGGGGCCAAAGCTGCACCTCCCTAGATGGACTAGACAGTGCCCAGAGTTCCAGGTTCCACAGTCCTTAGTTGTGTCCTCTGCAGGTCCCTAGCTCAGGCTGGTGGAGTTAGGCTTTTCTTTCTGGTCCTGCCACATAACCGGAGCCACATAACCAGAGACCACATAGTACAAAGAACCACCCTACTTTTCAGAACTTGGGACAGTGTAGACCAGGGGCCATGGGATATAACAGAAAGAACAGTGGCACCTCTCATTTAGCCTTGGTTCCCTGGCCCAGCACAGGTCCTCACATCTAGTAGGCCCTCAGGAAATGTGTGTTGAGTGAATGGATGTGTTCCTACCAGTGGCACCAGCCACTTGGACAAGCTTGGGCCCTTTAGCTTTCTCTCCACCTCTTTTCTCTCCAGCCCCCAACTTGGCAGAGAGCCAGTTAAGAGCCAAGGTCACAGTCACAGACCTGCTTTCCTGATGTGATATGAAAGATTCCTGGGGACTGAGATTTTTCCCTTGTCCAGATCATATGCTCCCTCCCTCATAGAGCCTCCATTCCCCCTTTCTCAGACCCCCAGCTGGACCCCCTGAGCCAGAGTTTATTCCTCCTTTCTCTGAGTTTCCAGGGCTTGCTTGCCTCCATTTAGTACATTTCATGTTAGCTACCGTTTGCCTGTCACCCCTGCTAGACTATGATTTCCATGAGGGCAGATTCATATCTTACTCTTTTCTCTGTCTTTCCCCAACTCAGCCCTACTACCCTGCCTAGCACACAGTAGGCCCTTAGTAAAAACTGTTGAAGGAAACCCTCACCAGCCACACTGGAGGCTGCAGTCCTGACCTGCCCTAAGCTCCCAGGCAGACAGATGGACAGACTCAGGCACCTGTACCTCCCTGCACCAAAAGCCAGTTAGTAGAAGATTTTTATGGGAGCTGCATATGGCTTTGTGTCTCCTCTTTTTTCCCCCCTACCCTTGATACATTCCAGAGACCTGATTTCATAGCTAAGCTAGATTTTCTTGCCTAGCATCTCATATTGATTTTCCCCTGCAGGGCTCAAAACTACATTCCATTCCACAGGCCTGTGTGTCTGACAAGCCAGTTGTTGTTGTTGTTGTTGTTGTTGTTGTTGTTGTTGTTGTTGTTGTTTGACAGGCAAGATTTTTCTACAGATTTGCAAAGCCGTGAGTCAGGAGGCCTGAGTCCCCATCACAGCTGTGCCACAGCTTACTGTGACTCCAAGCAATCCCTCCCCTTCCCTACACTGCACCAGAGTTTCCTCACCTGTGATGTGATGGGAGTTGAACTTTCAGCCTCTTTCTTCCCATAGAACATAGAACAGATAGAAGGCCACTGTAGTGAAGTGGAAGTAAAAGGAAGAGGCTGGGACCCCCTCCTCATCGCTAAACTCCCAGAGAGTTGCTGGGGCTCTCCTGAGCTCAGTAAGAGAACCACATGTGGTCTTGCTCTTTCTTAAATGTTTCTTTTATGATTCAAATAACCCAGGGTCCTGCTGGAAGTCACCATTATGGTTTGGGGGGTGGAACTTTCTAGCACCCTCTCTGTGCATTTACATACATGGATATATATGTGCCTGTAGGAACAGATAGTTGGTCTGGTTTACTTTCTGCTTTTTATACATATGGGATCATATTGTGTGTGTTCTTTTGTAGCTTGCTTTTTTCCTTGGGAATAAGTCAGAATTTTTTCTCCGTCAGCACAAATAGATCAAAGCCATTCTTAAGAACTGTTGCACAGTGTTCTGTAATACAGATGTGGCACAGGTCATTTGGCTCTTTTACTGGTGATGGATATTAGTTGCTTTCTATTTTCTCTGTTACAAACTATGTTGAAAAGGAAATCCCTGGTCAGACCTCTGGGTGCACATGTCCAGCATTTCTCTAGGGTGGATGCCTCGAAGGGGGATTTCCTCGTCAAAGGGTGGGCACGTTTCATGTTCTAACAGCTGCTCTTAGGGTGCCCTCCAAAGTGCTGGGCCTGGTCACATGGCACCAGCAGTAGAGACTCTCATCTGTCTACACTCCTGCTAGTGGTTGATACTGGTTATCCCAGTTTTTGGTGGCCTGAAGGGTGAAGAAGTGAACCAATGATCTCTCTAGGCCCTCACACTCCACAACCTTCAAAGCCTGACGATTTTCCTTCCCCTCTCCTTTGCCGTTCCCTCTCAATGCCAGGAAGGTGGAGAATACACGGAGCCTGCTGAACGACAAGCGGGAGGTGGTGGCGCAGCGGCAGCGCTACGAGCAGTACAGCGTGGTGATGGAGGAGGTAGGTGTTCATGCTGGGCTGGGGAGGCTGGCCAGCCCCTGGGCCCCACTGATCCACACTTCTGCCATTGCAGGTGCTGTTGCAGCCAGGTGAGGGCCTGTCCTACCACGGTGATAACTACGAGGATGAGTACGATGATACATACGATGGCAACCAGGTGGGTGCCAACGATGCTGACTCGGATGATGAGCTCATCAGCCGCAGGTGAGGCCATAGTTTGGCCAGAGGGCAGAATTCTAGTGGCAGAGTAGCTTTCAGCCCGTGGGGCTCTCCTGTAGCCTCTTATTTACACGGATGGGGAAGCTAAGTCAATGGCAGAACCAAGGTCCAAACCCAGGCCTCCTGACTCTTAGTCTAGTGCTCTCTACACCCCTAGCCACCTCCTTGGCTGGTTAGTCCAGCCTACCCTCAGTGAGCCAGCATTAATTTGGTTTCATGTGGTAGTTTTATACAATTCTTTTTAATTGCAGAAAACTTTTCCCAATGGAAAGATGGAGATTCCCCAATATGGATAAAAACAGAGCTGGAGACCCCCACACCCTCAGCTCAGTCTCCCCTTAGCACCCATGTCAGACCGTGGTACCCTCAAAGAATTTGGGGACTGGGGCAAAGCTGACTTGAAAAGCCCTCTCCATTGGCCTCCTCTCACCCAGTCCAGTTCCCTACTTTCAGAAGATCTCTCTCCAGGTTTAATCTAGTCTTTGATCTTACTTTCTCTTTAAACCCTTAGGCCCTTCACCATCCCTCAGGTGCTGAGAACCAAAGTATCCAGAGAAGGGCAGGAGGAGGATGACGAGGAGGAGGAGGAAGCTGAAGATGAGGCCCCCAAGGTATCTCCTTGGCATGTGGCAGATGAAGGGGAAGATGCAAAAATGCAATTCTGAAGGGTGAATTGGGAGCATTGTGCACCCCCTTCCCTGTACCTGGCCTCAAGTTATCACTGCCCAGGAGAAGAGGGGCCTCTCTGAGCCCAGCATGTCTGCTTAGAGAGCTTCTGGCTTAGTACTTGCTTCTGCTGCCCAGGGGATAGATCAAAGGCCAGGCCTTTGAGCTACTGGATTTTTAGGCCCAGGAGCCTGGGGGCCAGAAGTGGGGCAGCTGTTGGCTGCCATGCCCAGGATGGCAATCTTTAAAGTCAGAGATGTTTCAGAGGCCAAGGACTCTTAGAGGTCATCTGGATTGAGAGTTTGAAAATTGTTTTTTAGCAGGTAAACTTTTCTTCAAATGAAATTTTAATAGAACCTCAACATATCAAACAAATTAAAGTCTTCAAAACTCAGGTTAAATGGATGGCAGCTTGGAACCCTTAAGTCCTCTCATGCCCTCCCACCAAGGTAACAAATTCAGATGTGTTTTGTCTGAGTAATTGAGTAGCAGGTCATGGTGGAGACTGACCCTGGTGGTGGGCAGCACATATACCCTGTCCGAGGGGCCCCTCAGCACAGTGCAGGCCAGAGCTTCTGGGGCTTTTCCTGCTCCCAGATTTTTTATAAAATATTCCAGATTTTTTGTAAAATATTCCAGTTTTCAAACTACTTCTACTTGTTTTTGTTTTTTGTTTTAATTGTACGGGCCACCAAAGCCTGTCTGTGTTCTTTAGATCACAGTGATTCATTTCATTCTTGCTAGTCCAGGCTTCTTTCCCTCTTGGAACAGAAAATGGTCCTCAAGAATGTGTGCTCCCACAGCATGTTGCTGGTGGCACCAGTGTGGGGACAAGTTCGTTTCCAGGGGCGACTCTCTTGGCTTTCAAGGCCCTACATGGCCTCTAATGGTAGCCATCTTGGCCTTCCCTGCATTGCTTTCATTTATCATTGTTATGCTCCAATGGATCACCAGCCTTACTCTGCCTGTCCCAGAAGCTGCCTCTCCCTAGGGGAATTGATGGAAAGGATGAGGAGGAGGCTTCTAGCAGAAACCTTGGACCATAGCAAGCACAGTTCCATTCTTGGGCATTACCTTGCTATGCTGTGGTTTCCCAGACCTCCTGGCCTGGAGGTGTAACAGGTCTCAGTCAGGCACAACCTCGCGTGGGTTAGGGAAATAGGGTGACTCATGAGTCTTTTCTCCCCTCTCCTCCACAGCCTGACTATTTTGTGCAGGACCCTGCAGTGCTGCGAGAAAAAGCAGAAGCCAGGCGCATGGCCTTCCTCGCCAGGAAGGGGTGAGCATTTAAGATGCTGTTTCTAAAGAAAGAGAGCTCATCTGGGGAAGGCCCAGTTAACCACCAGGAATCCCACACATAAACCCTAAGTATTTTACATGTACAAGTTTATTTCTCACAACCCTCTCAAGTAGCTACTATTATCATTATCTTCATTTTACAGATGAGGAAACTGAGGCCCAGAGATGTTAAGTAACCTGCCAAAGGTCACACAGTAAGCTGGTGGAGCAAAGATTAAGTCCAGGTGGCTCAGCTCTGGGGTCCACACTTGTAACCATTACTTGACAAACACTGCAAGGTATTATTACCCAATGTGGGAGCCTGATGGATCCAGAGCTAGTTGGTGTCAGGCAGAATGTAAAATGTGAGAGAGCCCAGACAGACACACATCCTTTATGGCTGAAAGAGCCATGGTAAGGACAGAGGCACTTGAGTTGGGCCCTTAAAGGTGGAAAGGGTACAAAGGAGTTTGTCATGTGAGGGCAAAAAGGCAAGAAAACACAGGTGTGGCCTTTGGAGGGGAGCTGGGAACACATAACCAGAGACACTTGTAATTCATTCCTCTTGTCCTCCCAGAAAGGAAATGATCCAGAAGGGCCAAGGGCCTACCTGAGGTCCCTCCACCAATTAAAGGCCAAACCATGGGTAGAAGCCAAGTCCTCTGTCCTGGCCCTGGGACTCCCACAGCACTGCCCACTGGGTGCAGGAGATAGTGGGGAGGTATTTAGATCTCATTCTGAAGGCAGTAGGGAACCACAGAAGGTTATTGAGCAGGGGGCAGTACGACTTTGACTTTTTTTCCATCCCAACCCCCTGATCACAGAGCTCTGGGTAAACCCAGCAGTTGAGATGGTCTGAAAAGGTCCTAGGTCATGTCTGTGAATAAACTTAGTTTTGAAGGTCACCAAGTAAGGCCCTGTATAGAACAGGAGTATTATCTCATCTGTAACATGAGGCCTGGGGTTGAAAAAGGATAAGACCCATCCCTGAGCATTCTTCCCCTCTTTGTGTGGGTTGCAGTTAGCCCACTAGCTGGTCCTTCCTCACAGCTTTACCAGGGTCCTATCTATAGGCAAGGCTCAGAGAAGAGGACTCATCAGGCATAGGGCTAGCCAGAGCCCCCAGAGCCCTGCCCCTGCCAGGCTCCGTTTCTCTTTCCACTGGAAGTTGGGACATAGGTGGCCTGGCCTAAGCTGTGTGTCCTTTCCAAGGGACCTCTGAGGAAGGCTGTATGCTTTTACTATCAGAACTTCTGGCTGATGGGTTATTCCTCCATCAGGTACCGGCATGACAGCTCGACAGCAGTGGCTGGTAGTCCCCGGGGTCATGGGCAGAGTCGTGAGACAACCCAGGAACGCAGGAAGAAGGAAGCCAACAAGTCGACACGAGCCAACCACAACCGGAGAACCATGGCCGACCGCAAAAGGAACAAAGGCATGATTCCATCCTGAGGCCACCATACTAGGACCAGCTGGGAGGCAGTGGTGCCAAACCCACCAGGCTGCGTTTCTATAGCCCAGGGCCTCCTCACCAGGTGGTCTCCTGCCAGGGCCCCAAGTTCAACTCAATCCCTCAACAGCCTCAGCTTTGAAGCCCCTGAGAAGGCCACCTTGTTGTCCACCAGCCAGCCATGAGCGCCTTCTTGTAGAACACACAGTGCCTTATCCCACAGTGGAGGAACCCCTGGGGCCAGTGAGCAGGTGAAAGGGATGGGGACAGAGTGCCAAGGCAAGCCCCCCAAACCTGTGCAGCAAGACACCACTTCTCTTTTTCCCTGGACAGCAGGAAACCTGTATATTAAAAAAAAAAAAAAAAAAAAAGGCCTGCAAATAAAGTTTTTGACCCTTTTAAGCAATCATCCATGATGTGCCCATGACCCACTTACCCTGTGTCCCATTCTTCAGTGATCCCCACTGTCTGGAGATGAAGAGGGCAGGATGGCCATACTCTTTTCATTAACCTTTTGTGCTTGCCTCATATTGCAACTCCTCCTAATGTTGCTCTGCCTTGCTGTGTGTCTGAGAACATCACTGCCTCTCTGAACCTCCGGTGTCTGCTTATGGAAGAAAGGATTCAGCATGTGAAGCCTTGCAACCCTGTCTATTATCTCCTTCAGTCCCCACCACCTACACCAGAGAAGGTAGGCACTATTGTCAGCCCCAGAGTACAGATGAGGAAGGTACACACTGAGAGCTGAAGGTGCCTGCCCAGGCCCCAGCTAGGGAGTAGGGTAGCAGGGGTGGACACTCAGTCTGACTCCTGGCCTTTATAGGGTCCTAGCCCCTGTGAGTGATATCATCTTCATCTCAGCTGGCCTGAGGACCCTTGTCCAGCAGCAGAGCCAGTACTGGAACTCAGTGCCTCATGATTACACATAAACTCTATTGAATCCTCCAAACTGAAAGGGTCGGAGACTAGAAGAAACAAGTGAGGGTGTTACTGCCAAGCCCTGTTGGAGCAAGTGGGATGTGGGCCTAGTTCCTCAGAGACCCCTCCCAAGCATGGCCATCTGGGTTCCAGAATGGTAGCTGCCAGGCACGCGCGCACACACACACACACACACACACACACACACACACACACACACCCCCTCCCCCTCCCCTCCGAATGATAGTCCATCAGTAGAAGCTGACCTTGACAAACCATCCTAGACGCTGGCACAATTTATTTGCATGTGGTTAGGATGAGCAGCTGAAGCAGCAAGGCAGACAAACACTTGAAAAATTGGTTTTGTTAGGTCAGCCTACACAAGTGAAAATCAATAGCAATTCCTCTGTGCCACGCCAGTTCTTTTGGTGTATTAGCAATGTGGAGCAGATGTGGGGGTGGTACCTTCCCCTCATGCTACAAGTTAACAGATCAGGCCTGGGGTCAGCCATCCTGACAGGCAGCAGGAAGACTGTTTTCCTCCTGGACACATTTGCTAGAGCAGGGGCAGGAGCCATTCTTTTCTCTGTCACTGTCTCCTCAGACCCAGCTCTTGTCCCTAGAGCAAAGTAAGGCGAGTCAGGGAAGCTCCTGGGCTTTACTTGCTTTACCTATTACTGTTCATACAGCCCTCTCACCTTCACTTTGTCATCTGTACCTCCCGACCACCCAGAGTGGTGTTCAGGCCTCATATTAGCTTCCTGGTTTAAAGGACTTAAGAAGACAGAAGTGATTTTTTTCAAATTTTCAAAAATGTAATGCCAGATAAAAATTAGTCTCCCTTAAGGAGCTACGTGTTTTCTCATTTTGGACCTTGAGGGCACCCTTTCAGGGATGCTTTGAAAACAGCTCAGGGGTCATCCCAAATGATGTAGGCACATCTCTTCACCTCATGGGGCTTGAGTTTTCCCATCTGCAAAGCGGGTACGTTGGACCAGATGGATGGTTTCCATTTGGTGCCAATTAAATCCTCTAAGAAGGTCCCAAGTTTTAAGACAGGCAATAGCAGAGGTGTTATAAACAAAGTGGGTTGGGGTCTCTGAACCCTGCCTACTCTGTCACTGGGGCCTACCACCACCACTACTGTTCCTAAGTAGGAATTTTCCAAGTGCCTTCTCTGTACCCTGGCAGAGAATGTGACTATCACAGGCATTTCCCAGGAAGCTTTTAAGACCTGTGTGTCTGAGAGGACTTAATACTTGTCTTTGTTTCTAGTCTGTGAGTGGCAATGATGATAAACATGTTTGTTTGAACAGTGCTTCTGTGCCTCTATGAGTGGGTGGACAGAGCCTGTCATTATTTATAAAAGGAAGCCCAGGAGCCCAGAGAGTGACTTGCCCAAAGCCCATGGCAAGTTAGCAACAAAGGAGCCTGGATGCAGATTCTTTCTGAGTGACCCCCTTAGATCGGTGCAGTCTAGAAGAGCAAATGGTTGTAAAGAATACCTGTCCCTGACACACCAGGAGCTCGGGGTAAATAATACAGGAAGGAAGACAAAAATAAAAGTAAACCCACCAAAAATGTGGAGGCGGGAAGGATTGTGGAGCTCCCCCACCCCTTTAAATGATGTCAATGAAAATTTTCTAGCCATCTGGGAAACTAAATATTCAAGAATAATTTTTTTAAAGAATAAATTTGAATATATGATAGTCATGCACCCTGATTGTGAAAATGTTAAAAAGATTTTGCATACAGACCAAATCTGGAAGGGAATATGCATAAATGAAAATGATGTGAGACTGTAATGCTATGTAATAAGAATAAAAGCACTTACCACGTACTTGTCATGACCAGAGTTTCTGCTGGGCTCTTTCTTTGCATTATCTTGTTTAATCTTCACAAGGTAAGTATAGATGAGAAAATCGAGGTACAGAGAGGGTAGAAGACCTGACCAAGCAAGGTCACACATTTAGCAAGTGACTAAGGAGGGATTCACTCCCAGGATTATCTCCAAAGCCCACATTCTTAACATTTACGCTGCCTGCCATCTCTTTCCTCCATGCCTGCATCCTTGTTACTGTTCTTACAAAGCAAGAAAAAAATATATGGAAAATAATTGTAGGACAAGAGGGTGGGAAATTCCATTTCATCAGGCCAGGCGGATGGGATTCTAGTTGTATGTTAGACTATTTAATATTGTCCCACAGATCTCAGATTCTCGGTTCCATTTTGTTCACTTTCTGTCTTCAAATTCATTTATCATTTCCTCTGTGCATCCAGTTTACCATTAAGCCCATTGAATAATTATTTTTGTGTTCTGTCCCTTTTCAGGGGAAGTGGAGAAAAGGCTGAGGGTAGAACATTTCAGCTGAGATAGGACAGTGGAGCTTGGGGAGCACTGAGGGGGCCAAAAGGGTCCCAAAAGGGTCCAGGGTGCATGTGAAAGGGGTGGAAGAGAAGGGAGTGAGCCCAAAGTTAGGGTCATAGTCTAGGCTAGGCTATGGCCTAGACATTTGTCCAGAGCAGCAGCTTTCAGTGTTTGTGGTCTGTCCTCAGGGCTTGCAGCATGGGTGGGTCAGCCCCATGGGAGGCGAGGACAAGTATATCCACTCAGCACGCATTTACCAAGATCTGCTAGGTGCTAGGCACTACACTAGGCATATGTGAGAAAGACCTGGCCCCTACCCTCATGAAGTTCATCATCCAAAGGGGATCAAGATGTTAAGACATTTTGGAAAAATGGTTAGTAACAATTGTGCTAAGTCCTAATAAATAAATGAAGTAATGAGTAGGTAACATCAACAGAAAGAAGCCAAGAGCAAAGACACTTTCCAGAAACAGGGTGGTAGTCACAGTGTCAGGCAGTAGCCAAGAGGTCAATTGCTAAGGCAGTGGGGTATCCTGGGGCTCTGTCCCAGCTTTGCCAGGAAGCAGAGTGGAGGCAGCCAGTGTGAAGAATAGAAGATGAGAAAGGGAAGGAAAGAGATGGGCCTGCTTTGAAAGGAACTTGACATTGAAGAGGAGGGAGATAGGGCTGTGAGGTAAAGAAGAAATGTTAGAACTCCAAACATATTTATGGGATGGCTAAAAGAAGCTGGGGAGTCTCCAGAAGACCCATCTAGGGGAAGGCTATTTCCCAGTAAGGGGAGGGATGGGGGCAGGGCCCATGTGGAACTCCCCGATCACCTCGTAGAGTGAGGGGCAGCCCAGTACCAGGTCTCTCTGAAATCTCTGGGTGCTAGGGCAGCAGGGAAGGGCCTTGACTGTGGCCTGAGGCTGTTGCTGCAATTCTGCAGCCTGAACCAAAGTAAAAAAAAAGTCTAAAGATTAGTATCTCCAGCCCTATGTATATGTATGGTGAGAGTGTCAGTGTCTTAAAATGAGCATGAAACTCTTACTTCAGATCATACTAGAAATTCTTTTCCCACAGTCAATAATCATCAAGAGAGTTTTACGCAGACTGGCAGAATTTGAAGAACTCTAAAGAGCATTTAGTTCAGAATTGTTTAACCCATTTAAATACCCTCAACCTGCCCGAATCTTTGGCCTGGTATTTCAAATACCCTCTCCTCCCCTGAGGGTGGGCAGCTTTCCCTGCTTAAGAATTTACTGGGCTTCTGTGGGTCTTTCCCAACCAGGGAGTTTGTGCCAAGCTTCACTTGCTGTGGTCTGAATTATAAAAACAACAGGCACTTAATTCTAGTTTTCCAAATATAAAATTATGACATTGAATATGCTTTTTCTGGCTGCATCAGTCCACCCTCAGCACTTGGACATGTCCCTTAAGTGCTATGTCATCCCAAGCAGTAATTATGGTTTTCCCCTCCTGAAAGTGGTTTTCACAGAAGAGCCTGGCAGAAAAGGGGCCCCCAGTGGGATAAGGGCCAATCATTCCTGTACATTTAGGAATTTTATTTCCAGAGCTTTCATGCAGACTCCCATGCTATTTCCCGTATCCTGGTCTAATCTACCTAGCAGTCCTTCGCATGCACATTCATTCCCAGGCCTCATATGCTCATCTTTTTTATTGTTAGTTTGTTCATAAAGGTGGCCTGAGGTGGTGAAAAGAGCACTAGATTCAAGATCAGAAGGCTGGGGTCTGTGCTCTGGACTTCAATATGCGGTGTGACCTTGGGTTAGTCTTTTGGCCTCTCTGGAACTCGGTTTCTTCTCGTGAGAAATGGGAACAATCATTCTCCCAGCCCTCTTGCCTCATGAAGTAATTTTGAGGGTCAGATGAGATCACAACTGGGGGGACACACTAAAAACCATAAACCTCATAATACTCGGCCATTAGAAAAGATTAAATACTGCCATTTGCGACAATATGGATGGCTCTTGAGAATATCATGCTAAGCAAAATAAACCAGACAGAAAAAGTCAAGAACCATATGATTTCACCCATAGGTAGGATAACAAAAGGTAAAGCAAAAATGAACAAGACAAACAAAAACTCATAGACACAGACAACAGTATAGTGGTTACCAGAGGAAAAGGGGAAAGGTAGAAAAGAGTAGACGAGATCAAATATATGGTGACGGAAGGCAACTTGGTTTTAGATGGTGAACACACAATGCAATATACAAATGATATAGAATTGTATACTTGAAACCTATAATTTTATTATTGACCAATGTCATCCCAATAAATTTAACTTAAAAATGTATATTTATATCAAAATAATAAAAGCAGTGAAACTTGTTCAAATGGGAGAAAAGAAAACTGAGATGAGCAACCCTGTCCACTCTGCATTTGAGGTAATGTCCACCTCTGCTCTCTTTTAATCACCTTGCCAGAAACCTCTTTGTAGAAATCACCTGTTATTACCAGTGGGTACATTTCCAAACATGGAATTTGGGAGTCTCAAGGCTATGAAGAGTTTTAGAGCTGCCTTTATCTGGATTTTTGCTGATAGTTCTTATCAGAAGGACAGAATCAGGAAATGGCTTAAACTCTAAGGCCTTTGCCTCCATGAGCAAGTTCTGCCATAAACAGTCTCCACCAGGGCCTTGCCTCTAGGGGAGCCTGGGAACTATCATGCTGAGACCTCTATGAATAGGATTTGTTTAGAAGAAAGTGAGGCTCCTGCCCTTGTTCCTCTGACAGGCTTACCAGGTGCCACAGGACAGATCTCAATGAGCAGAACTCTCTCTCCTCTGAAATAGGAGAAGGGCAAGAGATAAGAACCAGCTCGATGACCTGCCAAAGGCGGTGTGTGCATTCTGTCACATCTGGAAAACCAGACTCTCCTCTCAGGAGGGGTCTACATAGAAAGGCATTGGTTTCTTCCCAAGAGTATTAACTTAGAATAGCATGTGACGGCCAGGCCAGAACTTTTCCTTGGGGATCAGGGTCCTCTGAATGGCCAGTGACCCATTTTGCTTTTGTCATTCAGAACAGGGCTCGGCTCTAGGGTCAGAATTGAGCTGGCCTCAGCCACTCCCTGGTTCTGTAACTCTGAGCAAGGTGGCCTTACCTCTCTGAGCCAAAATTGTCTTGTCTGTTAATTTGAGATGTTGGCAGGATATTGGGACAAGGTGTGGTACATACAGTGAGGCTAGCTAGTGAACTCACAGGGCCTTGCTCACAGGGACCCTCCTGCCAATGCTCTAAGCCAGCTTTCCAGGTGTCCCACCGCTTACCCCTCAGCACAGCTGCCCTGACTCCTCCAGGATAGTCCTCCTAGAAGCCTCTGGCTCAGGATGACCTATACACACAGGAACTGGAGAAAGAAAAAGAGAGGCACAACCCAGCCTGGTAAGTGTGTGTCAGGTGCCCTAGGGACCCAAAGGAGGTGCACTGCTCAGCCTTGTGGGACTGGAAATTACCTCACTGAAGCCTTGAAACAAAGACAGGTGATAGGTGTGATTATAAGCCTCATTTAGTAGTTTAGTCACTTGCTCATGGCTGAGCCAGGATTCAAACCCAGGTTTGCCAGCCTCTACAGTCCATATTTTCAGCCCCTTGGCTTTCTTCCTTTTCTATAGCTGGGCACTTGAACTCGAAGCCACAATACTTCATATGTGGTTAACTCAGTTTATCTCCTTTGTTCTACCCATCATATTTCTGTTGATACAACCTGTAATCAAGTCATTCCTTTGACAGAGGGCTAAGGGAAAGGAGAGAATAGGAAGCTAGGCAGGACATATCTTCCAAAGCTTAGTGAGCCAAGGAGATAAGCCATCACATAGAATTGCAGCCTCAGGGTAAGCAGTGGCCTCTCTGTTGAAGTTTTGTACAAGAGGGAGACAGAAGTCCGCTTATACATCAGGAATCAAGGAAGACAGAAGCAGAGAAGAATCCATTACATTGTGAAAGGTGTGAGGAAGAGATAACAGCTGCCTGAGGACAACAGACAGAAGGCTGCTGGGGTTTAAAACAGTGTTAGAGATGCTGAAAGATTGTCAAGGGATGAAAAGGGGATCACAAGAAAATGATCGGGCCTCAGAGATATGGAAGAATGTCAGGAACAGAGTTTTAAAGCAGTGGGACAATGGGGGTGAAGTGGGGGCCACTTGGATGATTCAGCTGTAAAGTCATCTCCAAAGCTCTCAGCCTGCATTTTGTGGATTGAATATGCTAATTAGGCTCTGATCCCCAAAGACCTCACAGGGTCTCATTGCAGACATTAGCTAATAAGCCTGTGCTGAGTACATCCCAAGCATTATCTCACATATCTTCCCAACACACTGTGAGGTGTTAGAGGTGTTATCATTATCCCATTTTCCATATGGGGAAACTGAGAGGCTCACAGAGAGGAAGCGACTCACGCAAGGTCACCCAACCTAGATCTTAAATGTCAGGCTAATGAATTGTATTTATTCTTTTATTATTTATGCCTACAGCACCACGTCTTCCTAGGTGGTCTCCCATCCAAGTACCAACCAGGTCTGACCCTGCTTAGCTTCCAAGTTCAGACATCAGGCTTGTTCAGGATGGCATGGCCATAGACCATGAACTGTGGATCTGCTGGGACATGAACCCAGGACCTTCTGTGAGTAAAGCAGATGCGCTACACTATGGAACCACGTCCTCAGGCTAAGGAGTTTTAATGTTAACTTGCAGGTAGTGGGGAGCCACTGAAGTTGTTTAAACAGGGACATTGATCTGGCAGCCTTCTGAACATACGGCAGTCATGAAAGTTTCTGTGCAGGAGTTGTAAAAGGAGGATAGACTAGGGAAGTATGAAAGCTGTCATGTCAGTACCCTCGTACTCAGAGACTGTCCACTGAGCAGCTCCCAGCCAACACTTCCTCTGCATTCCATCATTGCCTTGCCCTTGATGCTGGCTGGAGTCTGCCCTTGGCATTTGGTCAGTGCATAAATCTAAGAATATCAGGCCAAGGCCCCAACGAAAAGAGAAAAATGATTTTTGCATGGTGTGGAGCAATGTATATGAGCATAGCCTAGAGGCATTGTCCTGTATTTGAACCTCTGTTCCACTCTCACGAGCTGTGTTACTCTCAGCAAGACACTTAACTTCTCTGAGTCTCATTTCTACATATAAAATGGCATGAAGAGCAGCAACCACCTCAGACTGAGAATATAGTGACACAGCTGGCCCAGGCCTGGCCCTGGGTAGATGCCCAGAGAAGGCAGCTGTGTGTGTGTGTGTGTGTGTGTGTGTGTGTGTGTGTGTGTACTCTTGTGTAGGCTGGTGCCTACCACTGGTACACTGTTCATCCTTCACTAACACTCAAGCAGCTGCCATAACTCCCATCTTGCCTGAGGAATTTGTATTCTCTCCAACTTTGCACATTGTTCAGACATTTTAGATTTATTGATTTTTGTCCTTTCCTTGGAAGACTTCAAGCTCATTTGTAGGACAGTCCCTGTTCCTTTTCATTGGAAGGGCTGGCTGAGTTAGGGGATGAATCTATTTCTTTTTAATAACCTACACTGCTTCTCCCCTTATTATAAAAGCAGTCATATGCTCAATATGGTTCACACAATAAAGCAAAGAGAAAGAAAAACCCCATAATCTCATCATCCAGAAATTATTACTATTACAATTTTAGTTCTTTTCCTTCTAGCACTATTTTAGAAAAAGGAATATACACATTGGTTTTCTTCAAAAATGGGATAGTACAACACATGCTATTATCACCACTTTTTTCTGCATTTCTTAACTATATCCTTTTTAACGGCCTAATAATATTCTATCATACCATGCTTTAGTAAAACAGTTGCCTGTGGTTGTGCATTTAGATTGTTTCTCATTATTTGCTATGAAACTACAGTGAACAACCTCCTGGCTAAATGTTCGTCCACATTCATGATTATTTTTTCAGGGTAAATTCTGAGAAATAGAATTGCTGGATCATGCTTTTTGACTATCAATTTGGCCTTCCCATGATCAGGCTTTGAGAATGATCAGTTCCCATATCTTTGCTCATACCAGGTATTATAATTAAAAAAATCTTATGCGTTTAATGAGTAAAAGCATATCTAGTTATTTTTATATTGCAGATTTGTTCTTGTGAGCCTCAGGGAATGGATGCAGGTATGAAATGGGCCTGAGAAAGACCAAAAGATGGGGAGGGCTGTGGTGGAATTTCAGATTCACCGCTCAGATCTCTCTGCAGGAATGAGGTACTAAAGGTGCGGTGTACTAATTGCTTCAGCAGTCAGCCCCTTCAGGGTTTGGCCAGGCTGAAGACAGCCCTGCCGGAGTCTGCCTCCATCTCAGGTAGTAACCTCAAAGGATGATCAACAGGAGCTGTAAAGAGCTGCCCGTCTCACTCTGCTCAGGACATCTCTGAAAGATCATCCCATTCCCAGAACTCCCCAAGGGTCTAGGGTCAAGGGAGGCCTCCGTTGAGACTGCATCTGCATCTGACTTCTCCCTCTGCTAGTCCTGTTTCCTTCCCTTCCTTTGTTGACGCCAAGGGTATTGACCCCAAAGCTACTCCTTAATAAATCTCCTACACACTAACCTCTAGCCCAGAGTCTGTTTCCCAGGGAACCCAGCCTGTAATAGGCAGCATTCTTGTATCTTCCGGGGACAAGCCTAGACTGTTCTGAGGGCTGGACTTTCCTTCTTTCTGTCCTGCCAGAACAACTTGGACTCCACCTAGAGCTGAAAAATTTTGAACCTTGGCAGGTAGCCTTGGAGTACCAGAGACTTCCAGGGTAACCCCTGGCTGGGTTAATTAAGCAGTCAGCTGGGTGAGGATTTACTGTACAGTAATCTTTACTCTCTTTGATACCCTTCCAAGATGAAAACAGCTCCAGAAATAACAAGTATCATAGCTGCCACTGTGCAATCTCACGGTATTTTACAGATGAGGAAATTGGCTCAGAGAGAGTAAGTAACTTGCCTGAGTTCACACAGCCAGTGAGTGGTGGGGCTTGAATTCTAACCCAGGACTGCCCATTCTAAAAACAGTGTTCTTTAAACTTCACTAGAGCTATTCAATGGGAATAATAATGTGGATTTTTGTTCAAATCAAGTGACATGTAACTGTAAAACACAATGCCTGGCTCATAGTAGTAGCTGATAGACATAAACTATTAGTCAGAAACCTTCCAGAGGCTTTCCTCACTTCTTAGCATAAAATCTAAACTCTTCTAGCATGGCCTACAAGATCATACAGCATCTAACTCTATCACCTTGGAACTAGCTTTATGAGACACACAAGCATTTAGCTTTTCCTGACACCTGTGCTAGGGGAGCAGGTGCAGGGAGCCTTTGGGGTTTTCTAACTATAAAGACTGTCTCAGCTCTTGACTCCAGGAAATGCCTCAGGCTGACCTTGGAAGAGAGAACTTTTTTCAGATAGTAAACAGCTTGTCAGTGCCAGTTTGAGGGTGCTAATCTGCACATCCCCGACCTGTGAGTAATACACACTCAGGGAGCTCTGGGAAGGCCCCGCTCTCATTTGGCAGTAATGCTCAAGGGCAAGTCTGCATGGGGACCACAGAAAGAGGAGCCCCGGGGGCTCACATTTTGCATTTCTGAGTTCACACTCTCTCTGGGCCCCTTTTTATTTATACTCCTCATTATGAAAATAATATATGCTTGATGCAGAAAACTTAGAAATCAGAAATACAAAGGAAAATAACTCTCCATTAAAATTAATCACTGTTAACAATTTGTTGTGAACATTTTCCATTTTTTCTTATACATTTTTGCAAAAAAAAAAGTATCATCATGCACTACATAAATTTGTGATCTGTCCTTTC
>PVKZ01002538.1:173988-214615 GCA_004027375.1 Macroglossus sobrinus | reverse complement strand
ACTAAGCTTTTGTTTATATACCATGTCTCTCAAGTAGTAAACACATCAATACTTAGTGCAGCATTCACAGTGCCCCAAAGTCAGTGAGACTGATGGACCATACACCTTAGAAAGCAGGAAGCGGGAAGTTTTAGAAGTTCCAAGTCTTGAGTCAAATAAGAGCCAAGGCCAAACATGGCTTTCAAAATGTGCTGTGCTGAGAGGAAGAAATGGCTGTGCAAGGAAGATTATGAACATTTGACCCACACGTAAGGCTTATGGTTTAAATATCACCAGAATGGGCATTTATTGTCCATGCCCTATGATCTGTCTTTTCAGAGCCGTACAATTCCCAATGCTAAGAGCCTAGTCCTGAAATGGCCTTTCCCACTGTCAGGCCTAACCTGCATGGGAGAGCCACTGCTGAATTTCTTAATGGTGCTGGTGTCCCTCTTACCAGCTTGTTCCTAGTCCTTGGTACATGGTGTATCCTGTGCTCTTTTTCTTTCTTTTTTTTTTTTTTTTGAGTTACAAACCTTGTTCACTATATCTATTCATATGCTCACTTCTGAATCTTACACTACTGCCAGAATAGTGCTGGCATTTTTACCTCACCTAATGTGGATCTCTACTTTCTATACTTCTAGGAGCTATCCTAGTAGTGAGTTTCCACCGCTCTTATGGTCTTTGCCAGAGTTATTAAATCCTATATTCTAGGAGAGTGTTCCCATGTTGATAAACTCCCCTTTACCTAAACTTATACTATAACTCCATTGATCAAGCACTTTTAAATCTAATTTCATGTGAACTCTTCTAGCTCTTGCCAATCCATGTAGCTAGATCTTACAGCTCCTGGGGTATTAGTCACTTTCTTTTTTTATTGGGCCTAGGATGTTTATGCTGTGCCTTAACCCTTGTTATAGGCCTAGTGGTCAGGAGGGGAAATGAGTGCATATATTATCATGTGGGAGAGAAGCTCTGTATTATCTCTAAACAAGAGATGGGGGACTATCAGTAAGAAAGTCAGGCCAGTTCTTTAAGCTCAGGGAGTTCAGTGAAATCTAGAGAATCAAGATGTTGGTGGCATCAATCTAGATATCCCCAAATCATGTGTCAGGGTTTTATTCTTCCCCAAGAAACATCCTGATTTTGACATAACAAACCTAACTTCATTGAGAGTTTAATCTTCTTTGAAGCTCAATAACCACAAAATTCTATGTGTCTTATAGCTCTTTTTCCCTCATATTTCTCAAACATTTGATACATCACACCAGATTATACTTTTCCTTCTATCAGTATATCATTCACTACCTGGTGAAGGTCTTAACAATAATAGGACTGCCACCTTGTGGCAGGGGGCTATCTATGCTCCACCTACCCTCTATAATATGGTCCCCATTGCCAACTAACTGTTCAGTGAATAATCTAGCTCACAAATCCCATCTAAGTGATAGATTTCTTAGATAACTCTCAGTTTCAAGTGTCACAATTTGAGTTACCCAGGAAGCTGACTCCAAGACAGAATGTAGTATTCAGGATGCTTGTTAAGAGATGTCTTTCAGATTAACACTTAAGGAAGGAAGAAGGAATGGACAGAGGGGGAAGTTGAATTCCATTACAAGTTCAACATTATCCTCAGCCAATCCAACAGAGAGATCTGGAGCTGGAACAAACCTTCAGAATTGTGCTAAGTTGGACTGAGATGGCCAAGCTTTATATCCCTTCTTTGCTCAGTCACTTGGTCTGCCCTAGAATACCTTATGACCTTGAGTGAGGCAACAATCTATACCTAAGGCAATCCTTGAAGGGGCTAAATGCTGAAGGCAGCTTGCCAACAATTCTCTCAGCAGCTCAGCCAAAAAGTCCTTTATTGAAATGGGAGATGGGCTGGCACATCACAGTATCCACTACAGACACCAACTCTTTATTCTAAAAATTGTCAATTAAAAGTAAAGAATTAAGGAGCTCCCAGTCAAGATGGTGTAGTAAGAAAATGCTGTACTTGTCTCCTACCAGGCCACATCAATTACAACTAATCTATAGAACTACTATCATTGATAACCTCCTGAAGTCTGGTTGAATGGCAATCCTATAACTAAGGATATAAGAAGACACCAAATAGAGACTGATAGGATGGTGGAGATGTGGAATGGGCTGGTCCCACACCTACGTGTGGCAGTTAAAAATGGAGAGGACTATCATGGCTGTGGACTATCATGGTCCCCCCTGAGGAGTAAAGGGACCCAGCTCTATACCAGACACTCCAGCCAGGGTTCCAGTACCTGGAAGATATGATCCCATAACTTCTGTCCATAAAAACCAGTGGAGATTGTGGCTAAGGAGACAGAGGGAGGCTGGAGTCCCAGGCATTCCTCTTAAGGGGCCTGTGCATGAACTTACTCACTGATGGACTAACTTGCTCTGAGCTCTAGCACTGAGGCAGCACCTTAAGAAGCACCAGATTTATACTGAGAAAAGCTAAATTGTGTGGCTTCAGGGCGAGGGCTGGAGTGGCAGTTTTCTCCCAGATAAAAGTACTGGCAGAAGCCATTGTTCATTTGTTAAGCCCTCCCCACCTCAACCTGTACATGCAGGTAGACACCAGGTTGAGTCTCCATCAACCTGGCCAACTTCATTTGTCCTTCCCTGGTAACTCTCTAAGACCCTGCCCCACCCAACTTGAGGGCACACCCAAGCCACTTCCAGTGACTCTTCCATAAAAACAGCCCATCTTGGCTCATGCTTCATACTTTCTTAAAAATCTCTCAGGGGTTCACAAACCTCAAGCAAGCAGCATTGGGCCTTATTGTGCTTTGTACCTCTTAATAAGCAACCCCTAGCCTGGCACTAGTGGCAGCCAACCTCAGTGCACTGCTAAGCCTCTCCCAGGCACCTCCAAGCCCAACACAGGTGATAAACATCTGCAAAACACTTTGTAGTTCATACCAAGTAGCCCTTGGCCTGCACCAGAGCCCCTCCCAAGAGAGGCCCCAGAACCAACACACCAGTGGCCAGCTTTGGAACACACCAGAGCAGCAAATAACTACCCCCCACAAATGACACACCCACAGGACATATTAGTCAGGCAATAAAAATCCCATTAAAGTGAATCCTACTCCATAATGTCAACCCCTCACAATAGCTTCACTACTATAGCCACAGCATTCAAGGGTCAATTAAAATAGGAGGACACACACAACCCATACAAGGGACATATGTAGAGCACCCAGCTCAGGTGGCCAAAAAGACTGCATCATTGTGCCCTACAGGACACCTACTACATAAGCCCACTCTACTTAGAATGGGAGACATAGCAGCTCTACCTAATATACAGAAACAAACACCGAGAAGCAGCCAAAATGGGAAGACAAAGAAACATGTCTTAAATGAGAGACCAGTACAAAATTCCAGAAAAAGAACTAAACAAAATAGAGACAAGCAATCTACCATATATAGAGTTTAAAACACTGGTTATAAGGAAGCTCAATGATTGCAGAACTTCAACAAAGAGATAGGAAACAAAAAATAACTAGTCAGAAAGGAAAAAATAGAATAACTGAAATGAAGAATACATTAGAAGGAATCAACAGTAGATGAGATGAAGTAGAGGACTGAATCAGTGATTTGGAAAATAAGGTAGCAGAAAACACCCAATCAGAACAGCAACAAGAAAAAATAATCCAAAAAAAATCAGGATAGTTTAAGGGGCCTCTGGGATACCATCAAGCATATAACATTTGTGTCATAGGGGTACCAGAAAGAGAAGAGAGAGAGTAAAGGATTGAAAACCCATTTGAACAAATAATGAGGAAAAACTTCCCTAATCTCATGAAGGAAATAGACATACAAGCCCAGGGAGCAAAGAGTCCCAAACAAGATGAAGCCAAAGAGGCCCACATCAAGACACATTATCATGAAAATGCCAAAGGTTAAAGACAAAGAGAGAATCTTAAAAGCAGCAAGAGAAAAACAATTACCTTCAAGAGAGCTCCCATAAAACTGTCAGCTGATTTCTCAATGGAAACTTTGCAGGCCAGAACAGATTGACAGGAAATATGCAAAATGAAGAAAAGAAAGGACCTATGACCAAGATTACCCAGCAAAGCTATCATTTAGAATCAAAGGACAGATAAAGAGCTTCCCAGAAAAGAAAAAGCTAAAGGTATTCATCACCAACAAACTGGTATTACAAGAAACATTAAAGGGACTTCTTTAAGAAGAAGAAAAAAGAAAAAAGGATAAAAAATAAATAATAAAATGGCAATAACTACATTTCTATTAAGAATTACTTCAAATGTAAATGGATTAATGCTCTAATCAAACAACATAGGATGACTTAACAAATAAGAAAACAAGGCCCCTATTGCAGCATTATTTACAGTAGGAAAGATATGGAAATAACCTAAGCATCCATCAATAGATGAATGGATAAAAAAGAAATGGTACATATATATAACGGAATATTACTCAGCCATAAAAAGAACAAAATTTTGCTACCTATAACAATATAGATGGAACTGGAGGGTATTATTCTAAGTTAAATAAGTCAGACAGAAAAAAAAAGCCATATGATTTTACTTATAAGTGGAATCAGAAAAACAAAATAAATGAACAAACAAAACAGAAATAAACTCATAGATACAGAGAACATTTTGATAGTTGTCAGAGAACATTTTGATGGTTGTCAGGAAGTTTGGGGGGACAGGTGAAAATGTGGAAGGCTATTAAGAAGTACAAATTGATAGTTAAAAAATAGTCATGGGGATGTGAAATACAGCATAAGTAATATAGTCGATAATATTGTGATAACTATGTGTGGAGTCAGAGGGGTACTAGATTTATTGGGGTGATTACTTCATAAGTTTTATAAGTGTCTAATTATTATATTGTACACCTGAAACTAATATAAAATTGTATGTCAACTGTAACCCCAGTAAATTATTTTCAGACAATGAATATCAATTGATGAAACCATAACTTAAAAGGTTGATTTGAAACTATATATGAATTCCTTGTTTTATTGTGCTTCACTTTATCTGCAGATACTGTGTTGTTTTGAAGCTTTGTGGCAACTGTGCCTCAAGCAAGTCTGTCAGTGCCATTTTTCCAACAGCATCTGCTCACTTCAAGTCTCTGTGTAACATTTTGGTAATTCTCACAATATTTCAAACTTTTTCATTATTATTCTATTTGTTATGGTGATCTGTGATCAATAGTCCTTGATATTACTATTGTAATTGTTTTGAGACACCACAAACTATGCCCATATAAATGTTGTGTGTGTTCTGAATGATCCACTGAATAGCTGTTCTCCCATCTCTCTCTCTCTCTCTCTCTCTCTCTCTCTCTCTCTCTCTCTCTCTCTCTCTCTCTCTCCCTCTCTCTCCTTCAGCCTCTCTGTCCCCTGAGATACAACAATATTGAAATTAGGCCAATTTATAACCCTGTAATGGCCTCTACATGTTCAAGTGAAGGAAAGTTGCAAATCTCTCACTTAAAGTCAAAATCTAGAAATGATTAAGCTTAATAAGAAAGGTGTGTCAAAAGTCAAGATAGGCCCAAAGCTGTGCCTCTTGCACCAGTTAGCCAAGTTATGAATGCAAAGAAAAAGTTTTTGAAGGGTATTAAAAGTGCTATTTCTGTGAACACACAAATAAAAAAGGGAAACCGCCCTTTTGCTGATATGGAGAAAGTGTTAGTGGTCTGGATAGGAGATCAAATCAGCCATAGCATTTCCTTAAGCCAAAGCCTGATCCAGAGCAAGGCCCTAACTCTTTTCAATTCTACAAAGGCTGAGAGAGGTGAGAAACTGAGGAAGAAAATTTTGAAGGTAGTAGAGGTCAGTTCATGAGGTTTAAGGAAAGAAGTCTTCTTCATAACATAGAAGTGCACAGTGAAGCAGCAAGTGCTAATATAAAAGCTACAGAAAGTTATCTAGAAGATCTAGATAAGGTAATTAATGAAGGTGGCTACACTAAACAGATTTTCAACATAGTACAGTTTTAGATGGAAAGAACATGCCTTCTAGGACTTTCATAGCTAGAAAGAAGTCAATGCCTGGCTTCAAAACTTGAAAGGACAGGCTGACTCTCTCATTAGGGGCTAATGCAGCTGATAACTTTAAATTGAAGCCAATGTTCATTTACCATTTCAAAATCCTAGGGCCCTTAAGAATTACACTAAATCTATTCTGCCTGTGCTCTATAAAACAACAAAGCATGAATGACAGCACATCTTCTTACAACATGGTTTACTTAATATTTTAAGCCCACTTGAGACCTACTGCTCAGAAAAAAAAAAGATTATTTTCAAAACATTACTGCTTGTTGATAATGGATGCAGTCACCAAGAGCTCTGATGGAGATATGTACAATGTGATTAATGTTATTTTCATGCCCGCTCACACAACATCCATTCTGTGGCCCATGGATGGA
Source organism: Macroglossus sobrinus (assembly GCA_004027375.1). Lineage (NCBI taxonomy): Eukaryota > Metazoa > Chordata > Mammalia > Chiroptera > Pteropodidae > Macroglossus > Macroglossus sobrinus. The sequence goes on along the minus strand of PVKZ01002538.1, from coordinate 208,202 downwards.
GGAGGAATTTCTACTTTCAGTTCTTATTATTTAAGAAATACATTTCGTAAGGCTATCATTTCCATAGATGGTGATTCCTCTGATGGATCTGGGCAAAGTAAATTGAAAACCTTCTCTAGATGATTTATTCTACTATATGCCATTAAGAACATCTGTAATCCATGGGGAGTGGTCAAAATATTGACATTAACAGGCGTTTGGAAGAAGTTGATTCCAACCCTCATGGATGGCTTAGAGGAATTCAAGACTTCAGTGTAGGAAGTAACTGCTGATGTAATGGAAATACCAAGAGAACTAGAATTATAAGTGGAGCCTGAAGATATGACAAAATTGCTGCAATCTCAGGATAAAACTTTAACAGATGAGGTATTGCTTCTTATGGATGATCAAATAAACTGGTTTCTTGAGATGGAATCTACTCCTGGTGAAGATGTTGTGAAGACTGTTGAAATGACAACACAGGATTTAGAATATTACATAAACTTTTTCAATAAAAGCAGCTGCAGTATTTCAGAGGATTGACTTCAATTTTGAAAGAAATTCTATTGTGGGTAAAAATACTATTAAAGAGCATCATATGCTACAGATAAATTATTCCTGAAAGAAAGAGTCAATTGATGCAGCAAACTTTACTGTGGTTTAATTTTAAGAAATTGCCACAGCCACCTCATCCTTCAGCAACTATCACCCTGATCAGTCAGCAGCCATCAACATCAAGGCAAGATCCTTCACCAGCAAAAAAGATTATGACTTGCTGAAGCCTTGGTTGAAAGTTATCATCTTTTAGCAATAAAGCATTTTTTTATTTTTAAATACTTTTTAAATATTTCCATTACAGTTGGCATACAATATTATACTAGTTTCAGGTATACAGCACAGAGATTAGACATTTGTATCAATAAAGTATTTTAAAATTAAGGTGTGTACTTTTTTTAGACATAATGTTTTGTATACTTAACACGACAGTATAGTGTAAAAATAAGTTTTATATGCACTGAGAAACCAACAAATTCTTGTGACTCACTTTATTGTGATATTCACTTTACTGGGATGGTCTGGAACTGAACCCGCAATATCTCCAAGGTGTGCCTGTAGTGGAACATTCAGGCTAGGTCCACCTGAATTCACTGATCAACCTGAACATCGCTAAGTGTTGGACAGTATGTACCTCCTGATGTGATGCAATAAGAAGTATACATCACCATCTATGAGCATTCCTGCCCCAAAACAAAAACAAACAAAAACAAAAACGTGGTACTGGTATCTAATGAAGTCTTTAGAGTCAACTTATGGTTTCTAGTTAGGTTATACTTATTCCTCTAAAAGAAGAGCAAGCTAAGTGACAACACAAAGATGCAAACAGAAAATAAGAATGTAGGCATTCAACAGTACAAGTGACCTGATTTCTTCGACAACTCAATAGCATGAAAAGATAGAAGAGGGAGACTGTTTTAAAGAAGATTGAAGACACATATCCAAGTGCAATGTGTGCATCTTGTTTTGATATATATTTAAACAAATCAAATGTAAGAAGGTTATTTTTTGAGGTAGCTGAGGAAATCAGAATATGGAATAGGTGTTAGGGGACATTAAATAATTATTTTGAATTTTGATTAGTGTGAAAGTAGTAATGTGGTTATGTTTTTTAGAGGACACTGAAGCATATAGGATAAAATGACATGATGTTTGAGTTTGCTCTAAAATATTTACAGAAATAAAAAAAGAATGTATAAAGCAGGTATGGTAAAGTAGTGATAATTTTTTAGTGATAAATATTTGGGGATTTGTTATGTTATTCTCTGTACTTTTGTGTAAACTTTTTAAAGATACAAAAAAAAAAGACAAATGCAAAGGACCCAATAGGGGGAAATGATGCTCAAAAGATATAAACAGGCATTTACAGAAGAGAAGATACAAGCGTACAATAAACATTTGAGATGATATCCAGTTTCACCAGTAGTCAGGGAAATGTAAATTAAAACAATAAGGAGATGCTATTTTTTATTCAAAAGACTGGCAAAAAATTAAAAGAGCAGGACCATCTAATTCTGACCATTTCTGGAAGGTCAAATCACCTTCATTTTACAGTATTTATTAAGAGTAAATATGACATTACACCCAATAATATTTTGTAGAGCTAATAGTACCAGAAATTAGTGATCTGTATGTGAGGATGACTTAAGCAGCACTTTTTGTATTAATAAAAAATAATTATTTTTGAAAAAGAACCTGAATTATCATAAAGGACTGGTCAAATAAATTATGGCTTGTCCATACCAGGGAATGCTACATATTTTTTAAATTAAAAATCTTCTTTTTTAAATAATTGAACCATGTATAATAGTACAAAAAATAGAAAGTACAAATGAGAAAAAAAGAGAAAAATCATACTTCCAGACCTGCAGAGATCATCTTGGAATATATCATTTCAAGTGTTTCTGTGTGTGTGTGTGTGTGTGGGAATGCATGCATAGGTATGTATACTTGTTTTTCCAACACTTATTTTTCCAATAAAAAGGTATCACATTACACAGTATGTTGTAATCTCTTGTTTCTTTCATTCTTTCATGAATATTTTCCACATCAATGTTCATGGACAAACATGACCTTTAAGAACTGCACAGTATTCCATTTTATGGATACTCTGTAATTTAAGTAATCTTTATTTTGGGGTATTTAAGCGCATTCCAATTTCTCCTTTTGTAAACAGCCTCAGAGCAGGCTTGCCAATCTTTGAAGATGATTTGCCGATTGCCTTCTGGAAAGTTCTGAGTGCTTCTGGTGACATCTGAGCCAGAGTAGTCAGAATTCTTTACCATCACCCAAGCCTGCTATCTTCCCAGATAGCACAACTATGGTCTTTAGAAGTTGTAAGACCTGTTTTATCCTGCCCGTTAGTCATGCCGCCTAACTAGAACTCTGTTCCAGAAATCCTTACACTCTCTCCCTCCTTTCGCCTCATTGCCGCTTGTCCCCACGCCCCCGCCCCCCACCCCTTTCCCGCTCGGCGGCCTGGCCTATGGCAAACACCAAGAATTAATTAGGGGCGGGGATCAAGGAGCGGCTGTCAGGAGGTCGCCATATTTCCGTACGGCCGGGAGGCCGCCCGGGCAGTTGGCGGGTACGGAGAGGTGCTCACAGGGCGGGGCCGCTGCTCGGCTCTGCCGGCCTCGCTCCTCCCGCCCCGGACAGGTGGCTGGAGCGTGCCCCGCCCCCGCCAGCTGAGGGTGGGAGAGACGGAGGATCAGCCCCGGACGGCCGCCGCGAGCTGCGAGCGCGAGTGAGGGCCAGCCCGGGACGGCCGGGCAAGGAGTCCGGAGGCAGCAAGCGAGTATCGTGGCGGCCAAAAAAATGCTCCTGTATCGAGGGGCCCCCGCGGGCCCTGACGCGCCGGGCAGCGGGCCGGCCCGGCCGAGCAGCGGCCCGCAGGCCTATGGGATCCGCCTGAGCACGGTAGGTCGGGGGCCAGAGGGGGCGGACGCGCGCGTGGGTCCCGGGGCTGTGGGGGTCGCGCGGCGGGCCGAGGCCTCACGCAGGACGGGACCTTCTCTCGCCCCCAGATGAGCCCCCGCTACCTACAGAGCAACTCCAGCAGCCACACGCGACCCTTCAGTGCCATCGCGGAGCTGCTAGGTGAGTGGCGAGGGCGGGCCTGGCCGCGATCCCGCGAGGCAGTGGTGCCAACGTGGTGCCGAGGACCCTGGAGGAATGTGCGGAGCTGCGCGGGGCCGGCCGCGGCTGGGGTGGAGGCGTCAGGACCGGCCCCGGCTTCGCAGGCGGAGAAGGGGTTCGGCTCTCTTGCCAGGGACAAGGTTTAGGGGAAAATCTGAGGAAACAAGGTGCGTCCAAAGAGTTAGGACTTCTGTGTGGCTTGTCTTTATGGCTCGTGATATTCTAGGCACTTTGGAAGAGCTGGATTAATAATCAGAAGGACATGCGAAAAAGTATCAGACCCCAAGGCAGCTGGGATCCACAGGGGACAGTGACCGAAGGAAGATGCCAAGCTAGTAAATGAGCATTGTAGTGCACCGGGAGAGGTCATGAGGAATGGGCTGCAGAATGAAATTCTTGAACTTTGGGGGCCAGAGAATCTGAGAATGATGGGACATCTCTTAAGAGATGACACGAGTGCATTTGGCTCCCTGCGACTACGGAGGGCTGGGTCTGTGGTCGACGAGCGCCCTCACACCGCTGGAATGAATACTGAGCACTTAACCTCGCTCCACCAATGTTTGCTTTTAAAGCGTTTTCAGTTGATCCCTTGAAGCCAACCAAGTACACCAGCTTTTGCAGTAGTGTGCTAAATACTGTGTGGAAAGCAAAGAAAAAAAAAACATTCCTGGACAAAATGCAGCAGCATACAGAGCACATCATTAACGTTTCAACAATTGAAAGAAAGAGATATTTATGGGGCCATGTAGCACAGAACAAAATCTCAAAAATGGTTTCAAAGCTCCCCAAATGAACCCCAGTCACTACTTAAGCAATTAATGTGGCCATGCAGTGTGAGTTATCCAGGAAAAGAAGTCAGTGGACAGCAGGAGATGGTCAAGAAAGTTATTTGAAAGAGTGATTGGAAACTTTTATAATTAGTTTGACCATAACACAGAATGCTTACAATATGTATGACTGTTCATTAGAAGTAAAGGGGGAAAAAAGTGACATTTACACATTTTCAATCCCAGAGAACAGAGATTATATCTTTAAGGTTTTTCACTGTGCCTTGAGTAAAAACTCTGCACAGTGGAATGAGATCTATGTGCATGTAATTTACAAAAATTAAAAGAGGGAAAAGTAACAATTTATGTAGTGGGAAATGGAAGACAAATATGCTGTTAGCTCAGTTACACTGTGCAAAACCATATGTATCTATGCTAGACTGTGTACTGAATTTTACCAGTGATTTAAAGTATGTTCCATTGGTAGTTCTGCATAAATGTGATTTTTGTCTTAAGCATTAACTTAAAGAACCCAAGCCTGGCCCAAGATGTTTCATATGAGTACAGGTATTTATGTGTATTTTATATATATACACATGCACAACAAACACATCAAACACAGGTTTAAAACCAAATCACAAGTGTGTGTGGTCATATTAATAATAAAGAAAAGGGAGAGCGAAATGTTAACCGGTAATCCAAAGCTTTCATTTTAGGTTTTCCTTCAACTGTTTTCTTCTCCACTTGTGCATTTTCTAGTGAATCATTCATTCAGTAAATATTTATTGAGTAACCACTGTGGGCAAGGCCACCATGGTAGGTACAAAAAATCACTTTTCTAGTAGAGATAAAATATGTACAAAGGTTTATGCTTTGTCTAACAACAAAATAGACAGTGTTGTATCAGCAAAGATATACATACTGAGTACTGTGGGAGTTCAGAGGAGGGAGGGATGCCTTCCAGCTTACCAGGAAGAGGAGGATTAGGAAAGGCTTTGTAGATGAGGTGACATTTGAGCTGAGATTTGAAGGATTGGAACATGTGGATAGGGGTGTGGGGAGGGGAGGACATTCCAGGCAAAAGGCACAACTGCATGAACAAAAGCATGAAGAATACTGAGTAGTTATGTTTAATTAGAGCATGGAGTTCACAAATAGTCAAAACTCTAGGTCCTTTGAGAGTTTACAAAGAGCTTTAACAAATACATTTTTAACTTTACCCTTTGAGGTAAATGACATTTTCATCATCATCATCATCATCATCATCATCATCATCATCATTTGACAGATAAGGATACAGAGGCTCAGAGCATTTAATTGACTTTTCCAACATTATATGACTAGCAAGTGGCAAATCCAGGACTCAAACACAGGTCTTTTCACTCCAAGTAAGTAGGTTCAAAAGGCGAACTGGGATCAGGTTGTGACTGGGAGGTTTGGGTATTTGGCCTTTTAGTCTGAAGTTTTCTGAGCAGGGGAATGTCATGATCAGAGCTGTCCACCAGGAAAGTTAATCTTGTAGCAGTGTATAAGGTTGGTTGGAGAAGAGAGCAAGAGAGATGGCTTTGAAAAACTGGTTAAGAGGTTCTCGCAACAATCCAAATGAGAGGGAATACTCTAAAGAAAGTGACAGTGGGAATAGAAATAGCAACATGTGAGAGAGCCTAGAGAATGTATAGGGTAAAAGAGAGGAAGGGATGAAAAATGACTTTAGAATTTCAAACTTGAGGTCATTTGAATGCTGACACTATGTGTGTATATAGAGAGAACAGAGGAGAACAATAGCTTGTGTCAGAGGATGATCACCTTAATTTTAGATGAGAATGCTTTTAGATACTTGCAAGATGTCCATAGGGCAACAGCTTGGCCCTGGTGAACTTGCTGGAATCCACATAGGCCAGCCTCTTGAGACAGAAGAGATTGGGAGGCTTGTGAAGTGCTATCTCAAAGCCCCACTCACCATCCTGCTTCTCCAAGGAGGCTGTTATGGGACAGTTTCTCATTGCTTCTCAGGTTCTGATGAGGTGCAAGGCTTCTATTTCAGTGCCTTTTTAGAAGACTGAGATCTGATGAACTGCGTAAAGTGATAAGATAGGTCGCCTGTGATCTGGTTTTCCATGCTCTTGCTTAAGTGGTGGGCAAGGGAAGATAGAAGTAGGGTCCTCCAACTAAAGGTAACATGAACCAGCTTAGGAGAGATAAAACACTTTGGGATCTGATAGCACATGAAATTGTGTGAGGTTAGGGGATAAAGACATCCCAAGATCTGTTAGTACAACTCTTGCCTAAGTGGTGGACGAAGGGAGGGGAGCAGAGGTTCCCTCAGTGTCCAACATGTTCATAAGGCTGGGTAGGCTGGGCCATAGGAGAAAATAAATTCCCTGGGATCTGGTAGCATATACTAAGTGTGGATAAATTTTTGGAAGGTTAAGCAGCAAGAGGTGAGATTGGTGCCATATTATTATAAATTTATTGTTGAGGCTGATCTTATTATTATTTTATTTGTTGAAGCTAAGTGAAATGCCACTTAAAACTGAAATTAAGTGCAAAGCCTCTACATACTGCTGCTGGGTACTGCTGCAGCCCAGCTTCAGATCTCTTTTTCCCTGCTGCTTCAGCTGACCCTGGCCTCTTGGCATGCCTCCTCCCCCTTGTACTACACCAGCTTCCATTCAGGGAGATAAAATGTCTAACTGCTCCTGGCTGCTACCTTGTAACTCCTGAAATGCCCATGTTAAAACTCTTTGGTGTGTTCCTGTAAAAAAGCACCTAGTAAAAAGTTTGGGCAAAATTGGGGGTAAAGAAGGAAAAAAATGAAAGTTATTTTATAAGAGGCCTATAAGCTAATTTCATTGAATGCACTGCTGCAATTAGAATTGATATGTTATATGTTTGAACTGTGAATGTTCATAAAGTGTTAGAAAAATTTTCTCTATATCTGAAGTTTTCAAAGTAGAAATGATGTCCTGTCAGTTGACAAGTTAAAGGTATCAATCTCAATGGCCCTGGCTTCCTGCCAATGGGAATGACTGATGGGTCCTAAAACAATTCAAGGGCCTACTTGCCAAGTAGTTTCTTGAAATAATGTAGGCAGCTTCATAATGCTGAATTCTCTTGTCAGTTAAAGGAAAACAAAACAAAACACTGCTGCCTCTTATACAAAGTAAAACATGTATTTCTAATAAAGCCACTCTTCCATGTCAAACTTATAATTCCTACCAAAAGTTGGCCCCCTGATTTACCACATGACACAGGGTTTTGGCCCCATCCAGTCCTTAAAGATTGACTACATCAGACATCTTAACTCCCTTCTGGAACCATTGATGATGCCTTCTGTTAAGTCTGTTTCAGGTTACAATCAGTGACAGTTTTATCACCGACTCTGGTGACATCATTGTGGTCCTTGAAACTAATCTATCTTGTTTTGATGAACATTCAACAGATCCAAGTAGTTATAACTGATACTGTTAATTGTGTTGTAGAAATTGACATTTTGGATATGTGTAATACTTTTCTTGCTTGTAAGGGATGTTCTCAGTATATAATGCCACAATTTCAACAGTGGTAGTAGGACCAATATACAGCCAGCCCTGCAGCTGGATCTCTCAGTCCAGCCACATGGTATCAGTAAAGCATTATAGGATGCTAGGGAAAGGGAAGAGGTGGAAGGGAAGGTCTCAGTCTTGATTAAAGAGCTAATAGAGACAGGAGAACTTAAGGAACCTATCTAACAGCTGGCACAAACTGCCCTCCCACTTTGGCCATTGAGTCCTAATGAGACTTCTGTACTGTATGTGTCAGTGACTGACAATTATGTAAACTAGCACCTCTGGCAAAAAGATGTGGCCACTAGATAATGGCACACTTTGGGGTTATGGACAGGGTGCATATGTTAGAATATGTCTATATTTGATGTCTTCAGAGTCTTAAATAACCCATTATGAAGACCTAGTTCAGAAGGAATTGTGGAACTTTCTCTATTTTTTTTAATTCTATGCCCTCCATTTAATGAGGTTGGACTGCCTCACCTTTAAGACTATTACAGAGCAGTACCTAAGTAGAATCACTCCTCTCTAAGCAAGCTTCATACCATTTCTGGGATTGAGGCAGGCAATTAAATGTTTTGATTTTAACCCCTAATTCTTTTAACACTTCTTAAGCTATAAACAGAGATGGTGATGATATCTGTGTTCTTTAACAGAGGAGGTGATATAAAAAAGTTGAAAATATATTTTTCACAAATAAACTATAATGTTTGTAACATGCATCTGTTTATACCAAAATTGCAATTCACCTCTTCTCCACCACCACCCTTTACTTTATGTGTACATGAGCAGTAACATGGCTAAAAGATAAAAAGTAAAGAAATTAAAACCATGTAAAATGCTTTGTATATATGAGGAGTTATTTTTCCCAGAGACCCTGAAGTTTGAAGGGAGGAAGGTAGATTTCAGATCAGTCATTATATAAAATCTAGAAATTAGCTTATAACCTTATCTGCCATCATATCTGTTGTTCTCTATAATCTAGTAAGTGCACTACCACTATTGCTTCCTGCTTACTTCCTGGGACATCCATGTGAAGGGAATAAAGGACATTTTCTGTGTCTGAAGGGCACTGAACTAGAAATTTTAATAGAATATTAGAAAATGAGATCTAATATCACAGATTTCTACCTTTTGCAGATAATGCTGTAGATCCAGATGTATCCGCCAGGACGGTCTTCATAGATGTTGAGGAGGTCAAGAATAAATCTTGTCTGACCTTTACTGATGATGGATGTGGGATGACACCTCATAAACTACACCGAATGCTCAGGTACAAATATCTTATTCTTTTTCTCTTGTCTTGAGTTCATGTACTCTATTTAAGGCTTAATGATTTTCTTTAATATTTTACTTTTCCTTAATTTGTTCAGCAAGTATTTATTGAACATCTGTTATGTGCCAGGAGTGGTTATGAAATAGACACTGTTCTTGCCCACAGAGAACTTACAGTCTAGCTGGCACTTCAGACAATTAAGCAGTAATCTTTAAAAAATAAGTGTGATAGGAGAATATAGGATGCAATGCAATAAATCAACAGAGAAACCTAATCTGATCCAGGAGGTCAGTAAAAGGCTCATAGATGAAGTGATTTTTATGCTTGAGATCTAAGGGTGAGCAGTAGAATTTCACAGGTAAAAGCAAGGGGCAAGGAATGAGAGTTCAGGCAGAAAGAAAAGCAAATGTAAGGACCGGGAGGCCTTCACTGGTCTGAGATCTTCTCCATTTTTATTAAGTGAAACTCACTCTTAAATCAGAAGTATTAGAATTGGGATGATTTTGGAGTTAGAACCATGAACATACCTGGGTATAATCAAGCCCTATGAAAGATAAATAGAAGGCATTCATACACAATCTTTGAAAAGGTTTGTAGTTGAGAATGTAAGTTCTTATCTTACATATCACATAGTGAAAGATGAGCATTTCCTTAACTCTTCTTCCTTCCTTTTTCAGTAGATGAGGTATATTACTCTCCAGGTGGCTTCCTGAACTACTATATGAAGCATGAGTAACAATGGAGGGGTTCTGTGGAGGAGGGAAAGGGCTTCAAACTATGGAAATGGAAAACATTCATTTGGCTATAGTTCTCCTTGAAGCTATTCTGATTCTGTAACCCTGTTTGTAGGGAAATCCCTTTGATCCGTCAAAGAAAAGGAATGAAATTTGGGCATAACCAATTATAAATTTGGTTATGTTTTACCACTCAGCAGTCTATATACCTTGTATCTCAGACCCTCATAATTAAAAGAATATTTGAGGAAAGCTTCTGGAAATGACATAAAAATGTGGCCAGTAAGTTGGTGAATTATGGAGCTGGTCCTGCCTTTAAATTACAGTATCACTTTCTTCTCCTAAAGGTAATATTTTATATTAAGAAAAATACAATTTTAGGTGGGATAGAAGCAAATATTTATGTATCTAATTCTTTATGTATTGTTTTTTTTCTCCCTAAGCCATCTTCTTAATGACTCCTTCCCTCTACACCTTATCCCAGTGACATGGGTGTCAGATGATGGGCGCAGCAAATCCTACTGCCTTCCATTTTGTCATGGAACTACTTTTGTGAAAGTTGGTGCTTAGAGTGAGAAGGCAGGAGGAAGGAGGCGGGTAATTTCAAAATAATTGCTACAATTTTTATTCTAGATTCATTCAACAAATTTTTACTGAACACCTATATGAATGTCACTGGAGATAAAGTGGTGAACCAGACAGACATGATCCTTGCTCTCAAGGGGCTGACTGTTTAGTGAGAAATATAGAAAAAGATTGACTAGTAATACAACTAAATAGGCTCTCCCACCTGGTTATAAGTGCTATGAAAGAAGAGTACAGTTTCTATGAGTGCGTATAATAGAGGAATCTATTTTAATCTTTAGATTCAAAAAGTGCTACCCTGAAGAAATAACATTTGAATTGTAATATGGAGGATGAGTATCATCCATTTAAAATTTCATTCCTTTTCCAGGGTACAAAACAGACCAAAACAGGCAGAAACTTCTTTAGCCATAGGATTTTTTGGCATCATCATGGCAATTTGAGCTGGGTGATTTTCCCTCATATTTAAAAATTAATTTTAGAGAAATTTTCAATGAGTCATATGTTATGTAGAGTAATTATGCTGGATTTATTTTTGATGATATCTTAAAACACACTTGAATCCATTAGAAGGTCCCATGTATTGAAAAAAGGTCACTTAATCCAATCAGAACTTCTAGCCAAGGATTCCACTTACCACAATTTCTTTTTCAAATGATTAAAATTTAGAGGTAGCTTTGAAAAATATTATTAAATATGTTAATATTTTTTGGGTTGGGGCATATTACTTTTATATTTGAAAAAAATAATAGAGATAGTCATGCAAAATTATTAAGCCTACAGAAATTCTGTTTGATCTATAACATTTTTTATAATCTTATCCACATTTTCCAGCTCTTTATGCTACTCTTCCTGTTTTCAGGCTAATAAAATAGTTGCGTAATTGCAGTAACAGTTTCTCCAATAAATACAGAATCCCATGAAAATCAAATTAAAAGGAAAAGCCTATCATTGAATTTCTTTAAAACCCATAATTAATACTCTTTAGCTTCTGGGGTTAGTGTATGAACCATCTAGTCTTTATATTCAGCTGACTTTTTCAGCAAGGTGGAAATCCTCTTTTTTCAAAGGTCAAGGATTAAAAGCAGCCACAGATCTGTGGATTAAAGGTGTTTGCTCCCTCCACTCAGAAGTGCATTTCCTAGTAGACCTGTTCTAAAACAACAGCCAGAGAATAACAGTGTGCTTAGCAGTCTTTCATTCCTTTATATTACATATTATATCACCAATATATCTAGGAAACAACAGTATCTGCCCTTGTATGTCCATGGATTTCCTAAGGTTTGTTTCATTGGTCAGAGCCCCAATTTAAATTTACTTCTCTAGATTCTAGAATCTTGACATTTTAAGGAACTCAGGAGCAAGCTGCTGTCTTCCTTGATTCCACTCAAAGAGCTGGTATTGAAGCCCCTTGGTGTGTAAACAACATTGTCTCCTACACAAGAGGATAGAACAGGACTTATGAAGAAAAATCACCTGTCTAAGCCAAGATATCTCTGTGGAAAATGAGTGTGCTATACCAAATCATATAAAATTCATTCCTACCATTTTACTATTTATTATGAGGACTTTTATATTAGTTATTTGATTGGTATTTGGCATCCATTCTTCTGTTTTCAGTTAAAAAAAAACCTAACATAGGAACATTAAGTGGAATAAAAGAACATGGAAAGAACTAAGTGGAACATCACAACAACATCCAGAGCTTCCAGCTCCTCTCTTCTCATTATTCTTATCTTTTTCTGTTTCTTGTTCTGGCCCTGCCCTACTGCTTACCTTCTTATCCTTAGCCATGTGATATCCTCAAACTAAGTAACACAATGAGGGTTTATACTTACAAAGGAAAGGCAGAAGAGGCAGGGATGGCTAGGAAATTAAGAGTAATATAGTTTCCCTATTTTTACTACTTTTTCTTGACCACCTAATTGAAGCTTTTGTGCCATTAGAGAAGGTTTAAATCCAGATATCCATATAGATACATTTCACATGGTAGGTTACTGCTTATGACGAGCCCTAAATTTTAGATATTACATTAGATCTGAAGTAGAACTAGAGGATAGCACATGACAATTCTCAGAATGACTTCTAGAGTTAGTTTAAAATTAAAGTTTGAATACTGCTCTATAATGTGCATACAGTATACATCATGACTGTATCTTTTCTAGCCAATTCTTCCACAAGAGGAATAGGAATGCCTGAATCTTACTGACTTCTCTAAGTTTATTTCCTGGAATACTAAGGCCCATAAATAGAAGAAACTCAGGTTCTTTTATGATTTTCAAAGGAACTACTGCCCGAAAAATTTTCCTGTGGTTAGATTTATTTGTAGGATACACAAAGCTTCTGTCAAGTGTCTATTCTAGAAGGCCTTAATGGTATTATCATATAGCACTTTGAAATATAAAAGTAAAAGGTGGTTCTCTTAGGGAGTAAACCAGGCAACTCAACCCTGCTCAAAAGAGTGAGGAGCCAAGGCCAAGCTGCTCAGATATGGCATATAGAGTGTCTATTTTATTAATGTTGGAGAATCATCTGATCTTTAATATATAAAATCATTCCTTAGACTGTAAAACACACTGGCAAGAATCATGTCTCTTTTATTAACTATTGTGTCTCCATTGCTTAACACAATGCACAGTACAGAGTAGGTATTTGGTAAATATTTATTGAATAAATGGTAGTCTACACCATTGTCAATTTAGTCAATTTGGAGAGAAACAATTGTTAAAATTAGTTTTATTTGTGGTGAGGGAAGGTATTTGAGGAAGATAATCATTATTTTCTAGATTTTCTATCTTTAATTTTTTTGGTTCTATTATTTTGTCATGTGTTTGAATGGAGAATATATGAAATGGAAAAGATCTGGCCCCCAGATTAAGCTGATCATAAGAGGCTAGAGAAATTGTTGAATTGATTCAGTGAAAAGCCCATACTATAACAAGACAGACTTTATACTACAGCTGTTTGAGGATATTCAGAGAAAGAACTATTTTTATCCCTTGCCCACATTCCAATAAACTGTCACAGCAGATAGAGCAGAGGGTAAGAATTGGAAGGGTTGTATTTTGGGTGGAGAGTTGAAATTATAAGGGGGCGTGTGTGTGTGTTCATGTGTGTCCATGTGTATCCTCTGGCTTTTAGATTTGTGCAGATGCCTAGTCTTGTACCTGTAACCAATGCCACTATCTGGTACTTTTGTTACCCTCTCTAGGGTGTACTGTGATATAACCAGCTTTTTAACCTTACTAATAGCTGTCAGAGACATTTTATCTAGACAAAAAGACAGCTACCTGTGGCCTTCTCCAGCTATCTCTGTTAGTAAAAACGAAGCCACCTTTACATTTATAAAGTGTGACTCTAATGTAGTAGACGTGTTTATGTACACATAAAGCACACCGAAAAATCAGTCTTATTACCCCATAGTAATTTCCTACGTTTTCAACTTACTAGTTTTGCCCAGAGGTATCAGAAATAAGAAAAAAGGGGGGACTTTTTACAAGTCTTCCTCATTTGTAAACTAAACATTCTGCCTGTTACATATCTTAGGATGCTTTTTACCTTTCTGGTTTCTTTTTTTCTGATTTCTTTTTTTTTTCCTTGTGTAATTACAGCTTTGGCTTTACAGATAAAGTAATAAAAAAGAGCCAGTGTCCCATCGGGGTCTTTGGTAATGGTTTCAAGTCAGGCTCCATGCGACTAGGAAAGGATGCTCTTGTCTTCACCAAGAACGGGGGTACTCTCACTGTTGGACTCCTATCACAGACCTACCTGGAACGTGTCCAGGCCCAGGCGGTTATTGTACCAATTGTTCCATTCAACCAGCAAAACAATATCCTTTTTGGAAATGGAGAATGTTGGTGAAAAATTAGTCTAAACTGACTATTTTGGTAGAAACCTCTTTTTTCTTCAGGTCAAATCTGACTATTAAATTTTAGTATTTAAAGAATTATTCAGCTGTCTTAAATTTAACTGGAATTTCCCCGTATTAATACATTTTAAAAATAAGTGGACCAGTGACCAAAGCTTAGAAATGTTTTTTCATGTATGGGAATTTTCATTGTTATGTGACTTGATCTGTTAACCCTACCACCACCCCTCCCTTGATAAAGTTCTCTTTTTAACCCCTAAGGGTAGATACATTTGCATTATACCCCTAGAAACATTCTGTTCATCAGCTTATCTGATGGCTGAATAGCTCATTTCCCCAGACCTGGACCAGCTATTATTTCTGTTAGATACCAGGTGTCTTGACCCAAGCAGTATAGCAGTAAAGTTTGAACTTATTTCTTCCAAAAAGTCTGAAAATTCAGCCTTTAATTTATTTCCTAAATATAGGACTGTCTTTATTTACATTGTATCTTTGAGGCTATATTCTACAGAGGTAACTGGTTTTTGTGTTTATCTTTAACAACCTTTCTTTATTTTCCCCTTTCTTTTCTTCTGTAGCAGTAATGCCCATGCTTTATGTCTCTGTTTATATTTTGTCCAAACATGCAACCCTGAAGGTAAATCTTCCTAACTGATAGCATCCTCTTAAAATATTAATTTTCCTTTGACTATATTTGGTTTTACAAAAAATGATTATTACTGAGGACTCCTTGCCCAGCCTAGAAGCCATCTTGAACTATTCAATTTTCAACAGAGAAAATGACCTGCTGTCCCAGTTTGATGCCATCCCAGGCAAAAAAGGCACTCGTGTTCTCATTTGGAATATCCGCAGGTATAGTATTCTAAGGGTGATACAGTCTAATAAGCAAAAATAATATGATGAAGCACATTTTAATAAATCTCTAGAGAGGCAGAGTAGATAAATTTTGATACATATTCATATCTCATTGCATACTTTTCCTTAACTTTCTTAGCTCTATTTGAGGTAGTGGTTCTTATCAGTAAAATGTGGAGCTTGATAAGGTAGAGACATACATATCCTGAGGCTATTATTGTCACAGATAATCAATGTAGTTCAATGTTATTCTAAAATCTTCAGAATCCATTATAAATATCTATTTTATATCCATAAACACTGTTTTGATATAGGTAAGTGATAGTTTAACCTATTTAACAATGAAACTGAAGTGCAGAAAGCAGACATTAGTTAGAGTAAAACCACAACATGATCTTTAAAAAGAATGATGTCGGCATTATTAGTGTTTTAGAATATCTTGATTAGAAGTAGAAAAATATTTGAAGCAGATAAATGTGAACTGTAATAAGGCTGGTTTCAGATAATGTGTTGAGAGCTAATAAAACAATCTAGAAATACTCTAGGCTACATAATTTTTTAATCACATCAAGTGGAATACATTTGTGACCACTGAACTTAAAAACCTTCATATAAAATAGAGATGTTACTAGTGTCAGATATATTCATTCTTTTTCTTCTTGAGTCAGGAATTTCACCCCATTTTTTAGCTGGGTTAAACTTATGTAAAAACCAGCATGGTTTGTATAGAAAGTACTTTCAACTAAAAAAAATTAAGGAGGTTTTTCACACATTGCTAATTTAGATCTTCCTTTGTCCTACTGAGAAAACATCAAATAATGTAAAAGATCATTTTTCTGAAGTATTTCCAGTGATTTAAACACATTAAAGACTGTTTTCTTCATACATTGTTTCTCAGTTATATGGTACTGGGTGTTATATAAATAAAGGGTTCTGTGGTCAACTAACTTTGGGAAAAGTTGGCTTAAACCAAGTTTACCGTGTTGCTTTATTATAGGACTTCTCAGATACTTTAATATGCAAATGTTACTACATTGAAAATATTTAAGAGAGCAATATGGTATGCAGTATTTTCTAGTTTCAAAAAATGTTTCTCCAGATCTCTTTTCTTTGGATGGTGAGTGGTGAGGGGCAAGGAGGACAAGGAACCTCCTCAGAGTATATATTATAGTAGGTAGCAACAATCAGGAGTATCCTAGAAAATCCAGAATATGCTATTATGGTGACATGGACTTTATACAAGCTACATACCATAATGGCTATGGTCCAGCCCTGAAGAAGGAGCCGCATTTTCATCATAGCAGTTCTGAGCTTGCAGAGCCTGAAGTATGGCTGGAGGTATCACTAGACCTTTGAGGTGGTTCTGAAAGCCTGGAATTATTTCTCAATTTTATTTGCTCATGAAACCAACTATCTTCTCTTTCTTTTCTTCCTTCTGTCCTTCCTTCTATCCTTCCCTTCCCTTCCCCCTTCACTTTTTTTCCCCTTCCTCTTTCCCCCTTCCCCTTTCCACCTTCCCCCTTCCTCTCTCCCTTCTTCTTACCCTTCCTCCTTCTCTTTTTCCCTCCCTCCCTCCTTCCTTCTCTCCTTTCTTTCTCTCTTCCTCTTTCTTCCCTTCCCTTTCTTCTTTTTTTCTCTATTTCTCTCTCTCTCTCCCTCCTCACCTCCTTCCCTCATTTAAGAGTATTTTGGGGGACTACTGTTCCACAGAACAAATTTGAGAAACTGTTCTGATATATATGTTTTCTCCATAACCCATCATTTTGTTTTTAGTTTTTTTCTAGGAACAAAGATGGGTCTTGGCTTTTTCTCCTGACAGTTGTTAAGTGATATAGTCCAGGGCCTTGGAATGGACCAAAGCTAAATGGCCCAAAAGGACTATGAGAAGAAGAAAGATCTTTATGAAAAAAAACATGAATTTTATTATATTTTAATGATAATTCCATAAATGATATTCTAGAGGACTGGCAAATATATGCTGTTTCTATAACTTTTTTTTCTTTCTAAGAAATAGGATTAAATCTGGGGAAATCTTGATATCTCATTAGCTCTTATACTATTTCTGAAGTTAGAAGAAGTAGCTTTTGATTCACCTATTTATTGTTAGGGAAAATTATGTTGAATGACCTACCCAACAATACCCTGAAAGTTGGGATCTGTTATAAGTTCCTTTTTCGAGGATAGCTGACATCCACTTGATTTATTAGGTCACATACATACCCACCTTCCTTTTTTTCCTTTTCTTTCTGTACTTAGCATTACCACCTATGAGACATAGTAGATTTGTTTAGACTGGAAATACCGTAAATATCGTGTGGTCTTCAAACCAAGTAATTTGCAGTTCCTAAGTACTGGTAGTCAGGGAAAGAAATAGGTATCTGAGTTTTGGGCTCATATTATTTCTTTTATCTTGGGTTTCTAGTGCATTTTTGTCCTTTGGAGCCAGTTTTTGTTAGATTGGTACTTGTCTTTTTTACCCAGAAATAAAGATGGAAAGTCTGAGTTGGACTTCGATACAGACCAGTATGACATCCTGGTATCAGACTTTGGCACAGAAGAAAAAGAGACTGGTGGTGTTACTGCTGAGCTGCCAGAAACAGAGTATTCTTTACGGGTGAGTAAGAGTGGTTTTTCTTCAACAATGAGAGGTGAGATTTCCTATAACATAAAAATCTATAGGACAGGATCTCTCTTTAGTTAGAGAGAGATGACAGCCTTTTAGCCCTGTGTTAGGATTTCTTTTCATTGTCTCCACTGAAGCAGTTTAGTGAATGTAGTCAGCAGCACTTTAGTGTGGGATTTGACATAGTATAACAAGATATAGAAACTGAGCTAAATCTTTGCCCAGAATAGTCCTCAGTGCTAGCTGTGTTTTATGGGAATGTCAGTAGAATTGGCAATATCATATATTAACTTTCCTTTCACTGTTCCATAGGCATTTTGTGGTATTCTGTATATGAAGCCACGAATGAAAATTTTTCTGCGTCAAAAGAAGGTGACTACCCAGCTGATTGCCAAGAGCCTGGCCAATGTAGCATATGATATATATAAACCTACATTCACAGTATCCTTACAATTATGTGAAGTGTATGTCTTCGTTTCAGGATTAGATTTCAGAGATGGCACAGAAAAACAAAAACCTTTCCTTTTCCAATTCAAAAGTATATGTTATAGTACAAATCCTATTACAATATACTCTGCAGAGATTTATTAAATATCAGTCTATGCACCAGTTTTATCAGAAATCACCTAGAAATTATGAAAATAATACAGAAGTCTGAGACTTTGAAGATTCTGGTTCAGTAGATTCTGAAATCCCTTTTTTTAACAAGAAACATTTTTAAATTTTCAGCTGATTCTCATGAGTAGCCAAATTTGAGAATCTCTGCTTTAAGGCCCATACCATTTGGTTTGTATTAGAATTTTCTTATATATTACATTGATTGAAGTGAGCAAAATGTTGACTTGAATGTTTTGATCTTTTGGATATAGTATGACAAGTCCAGACTCAGGTTGATGGAAGCTAGGAGAGTGGAAATTAGAGGTTGATAATGGATTTCCTAGTACTTCTCATAATGGCAGCCATTCAGAAAAGTTATTACTCATTTTCACTTCTACCCCCACCATTGCACTGAGAATGAATTTCAGACATTTGGGAAAACCTTAAGAGTAGAGAAATTAGGGTCATCTATGTTGATGGCTTTTCGAGCAAAAAAATATAAAAAGACTGGGAGATTGAGAACTCGTAAGCAGTTATGAAGAATTGCTATTGTAAGTTATTTCCTAGTAACTAAGCACAGCTCTTGGACTAAGAAAAACACTCTTGTTTACTTTATCAAACACATTATTTATCTTGCTTTGTGTTTATTCCCCTGACCAATAATTAGGAATTGTTACTCTCTTTTTAAAAGCTGTGTTATTGTTACTCATAAGCAGATTTATTTTTCTCCTTTTGGGGAATGATACCTTGTCTGCTAAAGCTGTAGACAAACCTAACTTAACAAAGCTAGTGATGTTAGCATCTGTTGGTAAATTAATTAGAATATCACTGTATGTAGGCTAGGATCTTAGCGCCGTAGGTGTAACAAAGCCAGTCAAAAGCCAGTTTTCCAACTACTGGTTCAGGATATTTACCACGTTTCTGTCACCAGCTTCTTTCTTTTATGGGTTTCTATCAAGGCAACTCCTAAGCATGCCTTCTATAAATACCTTAACTCTTTAACTCCCCCTTCTTATTAAACTTAGTTACCTTCTCTAATAGAATTTGGGCAAAACAAATTCACTACATGCAAGAGTGAAATGAAACTCCTAATAAAGTTTACCCCAAGATCACTAAGGAACAAGATCACTGATGCTGATTTATTTATTCCTCAGTTATAAAAGGCCTCTTTCCTCCTCTTGCCCTCTCTCCTTATACTAATGTGGGGAACCCCCTACCTCCTATTATAAGGTCCTCCCACCCTATATTTAGAATTTTAAAAGTATACAATAGAAAGAATTTGACAACATTTATCTTTAAAAATGTTAATTTTATAGTATAGAGTTTTAGTTTGTTTATTTTGGGGCAGTTTTGTGCTGTTTAGTTTTTGCATTGGAATAGGGTCTTTCTTCAGGTTTGACTTGAGCTTCTGGAGCCCAGAATATTATATGTTCTAAGCCAAACATTGCTGTGTTATGTACCCATTTATATTATGATTTTCTATCATGCCTGACCCATTGGTAACATGGATATCATTTTTTGAATGTGTAACAAAATAAATTTTTAACTCATTTGGACACGAAGAATTCTTAGTAATTGTTTTAATGAAAATCCGAGTTTCTCTATCTCCCCTTTATCTTTCTCACACTCTTAACTTGATTTATAAATCACATAGGACTAGCTAATGACTCATCATTGCTCTTGTTTTATGTATAATAATTAGTTCTCTATTTCATCTATCCAAGCTTGTTAATTTTCCATGAAATATATTACAACAGGTCTATTCATCTGCCTTTTACCTTTAAAAGTGATTTGGTTCTTGGTGCTTTTACTTTCATTTTTTTGAATGATTAGCAGGATTTATCTAATTGCTCATATTTGTGTAGGTTTGTGTTCTACCATTTATAACTCTTTATCAGAATCTGAGAGACCTAGCAGTAAACTGAACAACTAAGCAAGGTTAAGAAATGTTTCATGATTATGAATTTTTAAATCACTGTTGGCATTTCAGTATATTTTCTCACAGTCTTCCATGTATATGTTTATATTACATATTTTTAGATATTGCATATTGATATATTCTGAACTATTCCCAAATGTTTTTCAAGGACATAGTTTTAAAGCTGCATAATAGACCATGTAGATATACCAACATTCATTTAATCATCCCTTAATGTCAGATATTTAAATTATTTATATTGTTCTGCATTGTAATTAATTGGTAAATCTCTATAACTCATAAACCTTTATGGGCTTTTCTGACTGTTTCTGTAGGATAAATTCCTAGAAAAAGAACTACTTGGTCAAAGGTTAAGAACATTCTTAAAGCTATTACTACAGATTTTTAAAATGCCCTCTAGAAAGGTTGTACCAATTTACATCCAATGATGTTTGATGTTCTTTGTTATAATACAGCACAACATTTTGTCTGCTAAAGCCCCTGGTGTTTGTCTCCTTAATGATTTTCTTCTCAGAATAAGCAGGTGAAAATAACTTTTGGGTTCTCTTGCAAGAATAATAACCAATTTGGAGTAATGATGTATCATAACAACCGACTCATAAAGTCCTTCGAGAAGGTGGGATGCCAGGTGAAGGTGAGTGGTTAATGTTTCTTTGTCATAGGAAACTGAAAAGAGTAGGAAGAAGATTTAAAATGTTCTAAGGGGATAAGTCATTAATGGCTTTTACTCCCATCAATGGTTGTTAAATCTGATCTTGGAATTCTGTGTTCCCAGTGAGCCATTTTGTGTTGAAAACCTCTACTTCTCATTCTTAATAAATATTTATTACCCAAGAACTTTACAGAATACATCCTCTAGTTAGCTGTTAATAAAAGGTAGGATTAGAACATTAACACTCTGCCATATGTTCCATGTGTGCCATGAAGGTAGCTATTTATATTTTCTTGGGGAGACAATAAGGCAGAGTCGAAGATACATGAAATTTAGTGGTTGATGACCTGGATTTGAGTCCCAGTTTTTCTACTTGGAACATGTGCAACCTTGGCTAAATTGTTTAATTTCTCGGAGGCTCATTTTCCTTATCTGTAAAATGAAAACGACAATAATAATTATACCTGTTCCACCTTACAGCTTACAAAGTTGAGAGATTTAGATGGGATAAATTATGTGAAAATACTTTATAAAGTGAGCTATACAAATATCACTATCATTTTCAATGTTTTAATGACAATTTAAAGTAGAAATATTCCTAAGTATACCATTCATTCTGATTTTACAGATAAGATTGCTAAAGCACAGAGAATGATAAACTAGTTTACATTACACAGTAGGACAAAGTTATATAAGACCCAGAATAGCTAGTCTTCAGCCTATGTTGATCTTCCTGTTATATCATCTTTACAAAACTCATGTTTGTGAGCCAGCCTAATTACACCTTGACTCAGTTCCTTACATTAAAGAATAAAAAAAAATTAAATCCAAAAATCTTTTGTATCAACTTGTAATAAATAACCACTGTAAGTCTGACTCAACTTGTAGTTATTTGGCAGCCACATATATAAAGAAATTGTTTATTTTAATAGAGTGTGATGATTATGTAGCATCCTTAAAATTATTTTCAGATGAAGTTTGGTTTCAGT
Source organism: Macroglossus sobrinus (assembly GCA_004027375.1). Taxonomy (NCBI): domain Eukaryota; kingdom Metazoa; phylum Chordata; class Mammalia; order Chiroptera; family Pteropodidae; genus Macroglossus; species Macroglossus sobrinus. The sequence goes on along the minus strand of PVKZ01002538.1, from coordinate 186,100 downwards.
TCCCTAGAACAGTAGTATATAACCTTGATTTTTTTTTAGCAGTGTCAGTTTTTTTTGTTTGAATGAAATCTTATGGCAATCCCAGAACATAAAACAGATGAAAGTGGATGTAATGTGGGTGTAGTTGAAAAGGCTATTAATCTTTGGTAAACCCTAGGGAAGCTGTGGATTATAGTTTGAAAATCTCTGCCCTAGCGTTTGCCAGAGGTTCCAGTTCAGTGTAATAGTTGCAGTCTACCAAAGTACATTCTGAGTGCTTCTCTAGATCTTGTTGGCCTTTCTTTGCCCATGAATATTATATAACCACTTTATTATTGTTTGGAATCAAAAGGAAGTACCTCTAGGCAGTCAACAGTAATGTAAGTGTTGAAATTAATATTTCTTTTTCTAAGCCAACTCATGGAGAAGGTGTGGGTGTAATCGGAGTCATTGAGTGCAATTTCTTAAAACCTGCCTACAACAAGCAAGATTTTGAGTACACCAAGGAGTACCGGTGAGTCACTCCCAATCTGAAGTGTTTCTGATAGTTTGTTTAGATATGATTCTATTCTCTGAAACCTCTAAAAATGTCTCTTAAAAAAATCAGGCAGATAAATTAACTGAGAATTTCTCCAAATCTATTTTCTAAGATTAGAGATAAAATGATTTTATTTTTTAATTAAAGCTTACTGATACGTGATATATGGAGCCCAGTGGAGATAAACCTGGCCTTTAAAAATTATTGAAAGAGCATAGGAGTCATTTAGTAACATAATTCTGGTGAAACAAAGAGCCTTAGAATTATCATAATGAAAGATGAGTGAACCTGAAGTTATTGAATATGTTTTAAGGAAAAAAACCAGCAGTTAGAAGTTTGTTCTAAAAGATTTTCTCGAAGCCATTGAACAGATTGAGAGGAAACTATTGGAGGAGCAGGAAAGACATGTATTTTCATGGACGCATCTATGTTTAATAGGTAAGAAAATAGGTAAGAATCAGAAAGGAACTGGGCATCGAGGCCAAACTAGCAAGGATATTTTTTAGAAGGCCAAGAAAGGAGATATTAAACTCAGGATGTAATAGTTTGTTTTAAAACTTTGGGGGAGGAATGTGCCAGGTACTAGGGACATACAAATGAAAGAAGAATCCTTCATGCCTATGAGCAAATGGGATGAGATATATGCAAATAAGAAAGTTAAATACCTATAAAATGATTGTTTTAATGGACGAGATATACAAAATGGGAAGAAACTTTAATTATGCCTAAAAGAGTTGAGGAAGGCTTCACAAAGCAGATCATTTTTGAGCTCAAACTTGAGGGGGAAATTGGAGTTTGCTGGATGGATAAATAGGGGAAGGACATTCTATGCAGAGAGAAGTATATGCAAGGACATTAAAGGGCAAGAGGTGTTCTTGGAGTATGGAGAAAGAAAGCAGAACATTTTGTGTCATTTTCGTGAAAGTCTCAGTAGAAATTTTCTTCTTAGAGTGTGGGAAAAGTAATTTCTCAAATTTCTTTTTTTGTGTGTGCCCAGAACTGTAAGAAATTAGTTAAATGCACCTTAATTTATCTGGAACCATAATAATTTTAGGTTTAGTGCTGGACAGAGAGACAACTGTTTGGATGGCAAACCCCAAATTAATTTTAGGATAATCGTTTCTTGGTCTCAATGATTATGGTAACTACTTACCCTCAGTTTTAAGTAAAATGATTTTTTTAACTATGAGTCTGACCCATAGTGGAGATCTTTGTCTAGGACTTGACTTTTAAGATTGAAAGTTTATAAATGACATCATTTGATAAAAGTCTTAGAGTCAAGGCATTCTGTTTCTCTTGAGTAAAAGGAATAGTGACTCTCTGGTGATTAAGCTAAGAGTTAAGATTTGTGAAATTCAAATTTTAGATATTAAAAATTAACATCTTTCTTATACCATCTTTGCCAAACTCTCATCTGCATTTAAAATTTAGAGGTATTAGACCCTTGGTTTATAATGTTTAGGTTCAATATGATGAGTTTGAGGTGATTGCAGGGGATCCAGATGTATTTCATTGCCAGTAGATTTATTGTTTGACATACAGGATTTCCGGCTTAGGTAGCTTAATATCTACTACACATTTTATTAAAAACAAAAAAACTGGTATACTATCCCACATATAGAATTTTTTGAGGATACAAATTTGTATAACCCTTATCCCAATTCTGGCATCATGTTTTCTTTTTTACTCAATTTTTAAAATATAAAATAAAACTGTTTAGTTCAAAAAAAATAAGGGAATTTGAAAGGGGGATTATAGAAGGTTGTCTGCTTTCACAAACTCATCTTAAGAGTGTTATAGATACCATAACTGCAACTGCTGAAAGAGATACCAACCATCATACTGCTGGAATGTCTATAAATGAATCATCTATAATATTACTTTGAATAGTTGTGGATATCAGATTTCAGTTGCAACTATTAGAGCTCAAACTTACAAAATTTCAGCCTAAGAAACACAACCAGTACATACCAACTGAATACCCCGTTGTTGCAAGCACAGTGGCTAGGCTTGGTGGAATTTGCTAAGAAATTCAAGATATGGTTACTGTCTTTGAGGAGCTTATAGTTTGTTTGTAATCATGGATTGCCATACACATGGAACAATTTAGAGAGTAATAAAATTGCTTTTTGATCAATCAAAACTTAAGTGGTGTGGTATCGGAAAAATGCCCTGAGAGAACAGATTGAGAAGATTTTAGGTAGCAGATATGACTTAAGATTTCCCTTAAATGATACAGGATTTAGAAGAGGGAGAGTAGGGGCAGCCAGGGTGGAATTACAGCATGAGCTAAGGTAGTGACCGGAACTCAGAATGGTAAGAATATGGGGAGTGAAGTTAGAGGGTTGTAACTAGAGAGAAGGAAATAAAGTCAGATGGATAGAGTAGGGCTGTATCCTAGAACACAGATTGGTAAACTTCTCTTGTGAAGAATCAGGAGGTAAATATTTTAGGCTTTGTGGACCATGTGGTCTCAACTACTCACTCAATTCTGCCATAGTATGAGAACAACCACAGACAATAAGTAAAGGGATGAACACATATGTATCCAGTACAGTTTTGTTCACAAAAACAGGCAGTGGCTTAGAGTTTGCCCACAGACTGTAGTTTGCCTACCCCTGTCCTAGAGTCACAGTTTCAAGACTATGCTGAGCTGAACCCACAGGGGAGCCATAGGATTAAGACAACACTAATTTATTATTGTAGATTTCGTAGGTTAAAAGTCCAATATAGCTTTCATTGGGCTACAATCAAGATGTTGGCAGGGCTGTATTTCTTTCTGGAGGCTCTAGGGGAGAATCTGTTTCCTTGCCTTGTCTAGCTTCTAGAGGCTGCCAGCATTCCTTGTCCCATGGCAATTTTTCCTCCATCTTCAAAGCCAGCAGTGGTAGGTTGAGTCCTGCTCACATAGCATCACTCCAGTGACCTTGCTCCTATCATTACATAACTGATTCTGACTCTTCTGCCTCATTCTTCTACTTTTAAGGACCTTAATGATCACATTGGATGATTCAAGATAATCTCTTGATTTTAAGGTCAGCTGATGAGTAACCTTAAATCCATCTGCATCCTTAATTCCCCCTTGCTATGTAACTTAATATATTCATAAATTTCAGAGATTATGACATAGATGATCTTTGGGGGACTACTGTTCTACCTATCACAGTATGCCCTTTGGCCCCCTAAGATCCACCTACAGCTCACATGCAAAATCCCAACATCTCCCAAAATCTCGACTGTTACAGCAACTCAAAGTCTAAACTCCCATCTCCATGTCATCAGCCCAAAATTCCAAAATCTCATTATATAAATCAGGTATTCACCAATACTCTGAGTCTGATGCAGCCTGAGGTAAAATTATTCTCCATCTATAGACATGTCTTATTTTTTTTTAATTTTGCTCCCAAAATACAGTGGTGAGGCATAGGATACCAGTTATAGATATTCCAGTTCAAATGGGAAGAAAAGTTGAAGGAAAAAGTCACTGGTCCCAACCAATTTCAAAATCCAGCCAAGTTAATTCCATTAAATTTCAAGGCCTGGGAATTATCTTCTGGGGTTTGTAGCTCCACATTCTGGATTTAAGGTTCTACCCTTTAGGCTTGTGGCTCCACCCTCAGCATCATCTTTCATTTTTCATAAAGGGTAACATGTATTTGCAGGTAAGTAATTTCATCAGCCTGTTTCCTGATTAGAGATTTTTGGAGGTCTAAAGGCTTTCTTTCATTTTCTACTGTCTTCATCCCTTTTAGTCTAATCTAGTAGTTTTTGTGCTAGTATACTATCTCAAGAACCTTGTGGATCTCACATGTATGTCGTGGATATTCACTCCATCAGATAAGAGGCTCCTGACAGGTCTTCCCTAGATAATCCTATTTCTGTTCTTAGCTTCTGCTGAGATCTGAGTCACATGTTTAATCTTTTCAAAGAGCTTTTGTATGACTGAATACTCTGACTTTTTGATCTTTCTGAGATACTAGCAAAAGGTTGTCCAGTCAGAGGCTTGGCTTTTCTCTATAGCATGCTTTCCTGACAGTGAATCTTAAAATTGTAACATCTTTTATAATCTTGATAGGCTGATAATTTCCAAATTCATTAAGTCCTGGTTCTTTTTCGTTGAACAGTTCTTCCCTCAATTTCTGTCATTTCTCTCACATTTTACATACGCAGCAAGAAGATACCAAGCCATATTTTTAACACTTTGCTTGGAAATCTCCTCAGCTAAATGTTTCATCACTTACAAGTTCTGCTTTCCACATAACTGTAGGATACAATTCTGCTAAGCTTTCTAACACTATATAACAAGTATCACCTTCCCTCCAATTTTCCAATAACATGTTCCTCATTTCCTTCTGAGACTTTATTAGCAATACCTTTAACATCTATAATTCTGCTAACATTCACAATGATTTTGGTATTCTCTAAGGAAATTTGTATTTTCTCTACCATGCTCCTTACTTCCTTCAGAGCCTTCACCAGTGGGGTGTTTAATATCCATATTTCTATTAACAACAGCCTGTTCAAGCACTCTAGGCTATTTCTGTCATGTGCCTCAAATTCTTCCACCCTCTACCCATTGTCCAATCCTAAAGTCCCTTCCACATTCTTAGTTTTTTTGTTATAGCTTTACCCGCACTTCCATGTCCCAAAATCTGCTGCATTCCTTTTGGTTATTTCATATCTTTGTGAAACTGGGTTTTCACTGGTTGCTGTGATACAAAACAAGTAATACATGAAAATCAGTATCAAATAAGAAATGAGGAAAGCTGTATCCAATCTGATTCCAAGGTTTGAGAAGTCGTATAGAACCCAAAAAGCATACACTTCCCATTAGTAAACAGTTGTGGTTATAACTGAATAGAAATATTTTTTCAACTTATATGTATCATTTTTTCAAATAGATTCTAAATTTTAGTCCATAATACTTACTAAGTTGTTTGTACCTAACTATTTAATAAATGTAACTAGTACATATTTCTTTTGACTTAAGAGTGCCATGAAAACTTGAGACACTAAGGGTGCCATGAACCAAGAAGGTTTGAGAACTGTCATAGAGGGACATTCTGTAGTAGTAGTTGATGCCTTATGCAATGAGAATTCATTGTGTATTCATGAATAAAGGAGTGACTGGACACACTATCTTAAGAATATAGTACAGTTGACCTTTGAACAACAAAGAGGTTAGGGCACCAGCCACCCAGATAGTCACAAATCTGCATATAACTTAAATTGGCCCTCCCCATATGTGGATTCTTAACTGTGGATCAAAATTACAGTTGACCCTTAAACAATATGAGTTTGAACTGTGCTTATGTGCAGATTAGAAAAAAATCCCCATATAAGTGGACTTGCACAGTTCAAACCCACATTGTTCAAGGGTCAAGTGTATATTATACTAATATACTATATGTGGTTTATAAGGTGCTTTACATGAATTATGTCAGTTGATGTATCTGGCAACAGGGAGTGAGGTGGATTAAAGGAAGGATTAAATGCTACTGGAATAATCTAACTGTGAAGTAAAGGTCTGAAGTAAGAGTAGCTGTGAAAAAGAAGTATATGACAGATAATATGAAAATACGATGAAAAGAATTTAGTGATATATCAATAATGGAATACAGGAGATAAAGGAAAAGGAAGAATCAAAGGTCACTTCAGAGTCTTAAATTTAGTAGATTGCGATATTGGTGGGATCATTGATAGAATAATGAGGTTGAAAAAAAGAACAGTGTCATGGAGTGGCAATGGTGGAAACTAGATTGTAGAAGATTAAGACAGGAGAATGAAGAGAAGGTAGTAGATATAGACCAGTATTTGGAAAGTAAAAGGAAGGTGATTAATAGAATAGTAGAGTAAAGCCAGGGTTTTTGTCATAAAGAATGGGGTTTTCAAAATACATGAAAACCTGTATCTTGATTGAAGTGGTAGTTACATGACTGCATGCATTTGTCAAAACTGATAGAATTACACACTTGAAAAGATGAATTTTACTCTATGTAAATTTTATCTCAGTAAATTTTACTTGAGTACATGAGAACAGAGGTTTATTTTTTCAATTGAGATACAACTCTCATACTTTAAAGGTCAGCATTTTAAAGTGTACAATCCAGTGGTTTTTCATATATTCACAAAATTGTGCAACTGTCACCATTATTTATCTCCAAAACTTTCATAACCCCAGAAGAAACCCCTGTTTATTAGCAGTCATAACACATTTCTCCTTCTCTCTAACCTCTGACAACTACATATCTACTTCTTTTTTTCAATTTTTTATTGTGGTAAAATATATTCAACGTGACCATCTTAACCATTCTTAAGTGTACAGTTCAGTGGCACTGTGTACACTCACACTGCTGTGCAACCATCACCACCATCTATCTCCAGAATTATTTTCACCTTGCAGAAGTGAAACTCTATACCCATTAAACAATAATTCCTCACTCCTCACCACCAGTCCCTGGCAAGCACCATTCCACTTTCTGTCACTATGATTTTGACTACTATAAATACTTCACGTAAGTGAAATAGTACAGTATTTGTCTTTTTGTGACTTGCTTATTTCACTGAGCATAGTGTCCTCAAGCCTCATCCATGTTGTAATGTATGTCAGAATTTCCTTCCTTCCTAAAGGCTGAATAATATTCCATTTTATGTGTCTACTACATTTGCCATCCATTCAAACATCATGGATATTTAAGTTGCTTCCACGTTTTAGCTATAGTGATTTATAGTGGACAATAGTCCCCCCTTATCCATGGGGGATATGTTCCAAGACCTCTTATGGATACCTGATATCATGGATGATACCAGACCCTATATATACTATGTTTTTTTCTATACATACATACCTATGATAAAGCTTCATTTGTAAATTAGCCACAGCAGGAGATTAACAACAATAATAAAATAGAACAATTATAATAATATACTCTAATAAAAGTTGTATTGATGTGATGTCTTAAAATATCTTAGATATTATAAACAGTGTGAATATGCTAGACAAAGGCATGAGTCACATCCTGAGTGGGATGGAGTAGGACAGTGCAAGATGTCATTCTGCTACTCAGAACAAAACACAGTTTAAAACTTAAGAATCGTTTATTTCTGGAATTTTTTATTTAATATTTTTGGACCACAGTTGACCATGGGTAACTGAAACTGCAGATATCAAAACCACAGATAAAGGGGGACTGCCATATTTTGTTTAATATTAGTATAGCTACCCTTGATCTCTTTTGGTTACTATTTACATGGAATATCCTTTTCCATGCTTTCACTTTCAACCTATTTGTGCCTTTGTATCTCAAGTTAGTCTCCTGTAGACAGTATGTATTTGGATCATGGGGTTTTTTTGTTTGTTTGTTTTTTAACCCATTCTACCGATCTCTGTCTTTTGATTGGAGAGTCTAATCCATTTACATTTAAGTTAAAGTAATTACTGATAAGGAGGGACTTCTGTCATTTTGCTATTCATTTTCTGTATGCTTTATAGATTTTTGACCCTTGTTTTCTGCATTACTGTCTTCTTTTGTGTTCATTTTTCATAGTGAAACATTTAAATTTTCTAATTTCCTTTTGTGCATATTATAGCTATTTTCTTTGTGGTTACCATGGGGATTCATGATCCTGTGATCAGGAACAGCAAATAATGATCAGAGCACCAGTCCCTGATATTTGAAGGTCAGAGTCCTTTTTACGCACCCTGGCTCCTGCAGGCTGCTCTTAGTATGTGTGCACAGCTGCCTGCCCCTGGGCTGAGAGTAAGGGATCATAGCTGCTACTATACTAAGAGCTGAAATTTGCCGGTTTACCACCCAAGCCTTCCTATGGAAGTTGCAAGCCTTCAATAGATGCCACAGTTCCAAATAGTTACATCAGAAATGTTCTGCTAGTGCAATTGTTGTCTAGGTGGGGAGTCAGATTCCTGGTACTTTCTCCTCCATCATCTTCCCAGAATCCTGTCTAATTTACTTCTTTTTAAAGTAGATTTAAAGTAAAATTTTAAGAGAAAACAAGGACTAGTTATTCATCTGTGACTTGAGAGAAGGATATAAACACAGAGGTAGGAACATTGGGAGATCGGAGGGGAATAGGAGTTGATGTGAGGAGCTCATGTATAGTTATTTTAATCTTCTCTCTGTAGTCAGAATCTAATTTAATATGAGTAAGGCTAAGGTAAGGAATAATTCCCCTCAAGGAGAGAAGAGGTCTGCAAAAACCTTGAGAACGATCCAGGGAGTCAAGAGATTTTTAAACATACCAAATTGATGGTATTTCAGGTGTGTACAGCTCTACATTAAGTTGTAATCCTGGGTTGTAGAATTGAATTAGTCATTAGATATTGGCAGTTTTTAAAAGTAAAATTTCTGTTTTGACTTATATACATTATATTTTTTGACCCTGGAGCACAGCCAGAACTGGGGTATAGACTCCAGTGGTTTGAAGGGGACTTTCTTGCCTATTGGTGCTATAACTGTTCTGATCGGCATTTACATGAAGAGAAACTGTATAGACATTTTTAGGTTTGTATTTGATCTGTAATAGACAGGGTGCAGTATTTGATCATCTGACTTTCAACTTGTTTCTGAATTGTTTACCTGTAGTCATCTGACAATCAAATAACTTGTCCGTATTTGGCTCTATCCCAGTTCTGCAATTTAGTCCTCTATCATTGTCTCTTATGTCAACTCCCCACCCGTCATGAGTTGAAAAGCCCTGAAAATCTGGAGAACTCAGTACTTTTTAGGACTTGTGACCGTTTTACCTTTTCAACCAAAGTAACTATTTAACATTATAATGTATAATTTGCAAAGCAGTGGATTCCTATTCTGGTTCCGTAAAGTGTAGATGTTCAAACCTATGCTGAATATTCTAAATTCTTGTTCGACAAATCCTCAACATGACATGCTGCTTTTTACTTTTTCTTTCAGGTTGACAATAAATGCCCTTGCCCAGAAGCTCAATGCTTATTGGAAAGAAAAGACATCCCAAGAGAATTTTGAGACCTCGGCCATAGCCAGGACAATACTGTGAGTAGTAAATATAGAATATAAAAGTATTAGGGATAATGTTCATAGAGCAAATGGAAGGAATAAAGGTAAGATGGTGCTTTTCACATAAGGAGGTTTAATAACTAAAACTGGGAAATCACAGGTACTAATTTCATCATTTTCTAGACGTTTTCATTCTGGTTTAACAGTTGTGTGGTTTGAATCTCCTTCTTAATAGTTGGGTGAGCTTGGGTAAGTCGCTTTACCTCTTTGAGTACATTAAATTAGATGATATAACATTTTTAGCACAGTGCCTAGCATATAGTAAGTATTCAGAAATGTTAGCAAACTTTTCTTCTCTTTATTCCTAATGGACATTGTTGGAACTATACCAAGGAATTTGAGAGTAGAAGTAGAGAACCCCGCATATCAGGAAAAAAAGATAGAATGTATTGACTCTAAGACAGACAGTTACACACAGAATCAGGATGGAATGCCTCAGTAGGCCAGGAAAGGAGCATAATACAGAATATAGAATGTGTAACAACACATATGCAGTCAGTGACACCGCCATCAAGACAAATATTAGAGTGTTAAAAGTTCATTTTCAGTTAGACTCCCACCTGTGTTTTTTTTAATGGAAATCATCAGAAAAATGTATGATATAAAATTTTTGTTTTAAATGCAACCTGATTACTGCTTGAATATCAGTATTTTATTCTAAATATCTTGCTCATGTCTTACCTCCATGGTTTTCAAAACTATGCAAATTAAGGTGAGATGCCATTTTTCGGCCTTTCAAATAACCAGTGATTAATGCAATGAAACAGATGTTCATACATTGCTGGAATAGGTATATGTATGTTATACAGTCTTTCTGGAGGCAGAGTTGTAATAATGATTGTTATTTATTGAGTATTTATGTACCAGGCACTGGTCTAAATTCTTTACTTGTATTTACATTTGTTTATCACAACAACCCTATGAGATAGACAGATGATATTATTCTTTACAAATGTAAACACTGATACACTGAGTGCTTAAGTACCTTGCTCGAGATTAGACAGGTAGAAAGTGGTATATCTAAGGTTCAAATATAGGTTATCAGGCTCCCAAACCCAAGTTCTTTACATGACACTATTCTGGAAGGATACAATGAGGGGAATATGGTATGGCCCCTTTAACTACATATTTATTACAAGCACAAGCTAAAAGCCTCTCCTATCTGGATGGATGGAAGTCTCCACCATGTTCTGCATGTAACCTGAGGCAGAGTGTTGCTCTCTCTAGTGTTTGTCCCCAAGAGAGTAATACTGTCATGCTTCTGCCAGATACTCTTTTATGCACATACATGCAAAGCCAAAGCCAATATGATCTTTTCTCTCCCCTCCCACTACTGCCGAAACTGCTTTTTGCTGCTGTGGCTCTAAATAAAACACTGGCTGAATGGAAATACATATACAGACACCAGAGGTCAGGCCTGAGCTTATAGTTTAGAGGTTACGAGGCTGGAGCAGCCTGGAAGTAGGAGATAGGAAGCTATATATCCAAAAATGTTTATTGTATTTGAGTGGTAGAATTATGAGTATCTTTTATTTTCTTTTCATGTCTTTATGTATTTTCCAGTTTTTCTATAATGAACTTATGTTACTTTTACAGCTAGAAAAAAGCACTATTTAAAAGATAAGAAAAATATTGAACTAAGATATAAAAAATCCACCACTCTGTTGAAATGTCTAGTATAAGAGCAATATAAATGTAACATACACAAAAACTACCCTAGGCTAAATTATATGTTTTTCAAATTGGTCCCTCTACTCTCTTTCTATGTCTCTTCTCTAGCCTCCCCGCTTCCCACTCCTTTCACACCTTAAATGCTGACTGCTTCTATTATATATGGACCACTTCCTTTCACAGAGAAAAAAATTCACTTTAAGGCATAGGTGACTGGATTATGCTTCCTGGGTGAGATGGGAGTGGATATGTGTTTTAAAAAGAACTCTGGAAGAATTTGCCTTAATAATATAACCTGATTGTTGGACGGGAGCCACCATTTCTAGTTATGAAATTTAATCAAAGTTACATCACTTTTTTAGATTAACTTTGGGAATATCAACCTAATAAAATTTTGACTGAAGTATAAATAGAGAACTTTTTTGAAAAGAAAGAAATGGGAGTAGATATCTGCAGGGAAATGGGGGAGACATTTTGATGATTGTTCAATGACTCACACAAATACATTTTAAACTTGTCACAGGATTGGATAGAACCAGATAAAATGATTCTACAGGTTTTATTTCTTGGTAGTATTGTAGTATATATAAAATTTTTCCTAGTTAATTTCAGAGTTAAAATTATCCTCTTGCCTCAGTGCGATATATATATATATATACCTTACTGTTAAATTTTACACCTGAAACTTACTGGATTTTGTTAACCAAAGTCATCAGAATAAAAATTAATTTAAAAAAAAGAAAAAAAATATCCTCTTGCTTGCTTAGAATAAGAGATTCCAGGATAAATATTATTGACCTCCATAAACAATGGTAGCTGACCATGTTAATATTTGTTAGTTTTTCATATCCATATCTGGTGTAGTTCTATT